>JARQOC010000007.1:156524199-156547687 GCA_033576535.1 Allobates femoralis
AATCAATGTACAATCTGCCTAATGTATGACAAAGTTTGGTCCTCCAGTATGAAATGAGCCGCTTTTTTCTCTGACTTATTGTCATGCTGGACCAGGGGATGTCCAACATACGGCACAACAATGGTATAATCGGGGATGGTAAAGGGAAGGAAGGCCCTGATGGTAGGGACTGGGGGATGGGACACCTCCTGCCATTTACCTATGACTGTCCCTAGCTACACTGTTGCCCATATGTGGGTCCTTCCCCCGCTACCGCCGTCACTAGCCTGGTCCCTGACTGTCAACGCAACTAACCATGGCTAGTGTGTAGGCCGGTACATTCGCTAGCTGACACATCTGATGTAATCCACATATAGGGGACATAGACAGACTAGGGGAACAAGACAAAAGGATACACCAGCTTGAATGCTGCAGCGCAAACACCCAGGCTAGCAGCAGGACCCAGTAGCAGCCACTGGAGACCACTTCACTTCATTTAGGTCAGCTTTAGAATGGATTTTCTATCAGGTGCTGTATCATGAAACCCTTTAAAAAGGAAGTCCCCAACCTAAATGCAAGCTGTGGTATACTGGAGTTACCAGCAGGTGAAAATGATATTAATCCTTGCACGCCAGAACTGTCACTAATCTCCTACTGACACTAATAGATGCAAGATACCCTGTGCTGCAATACCCTGTGATAGTCTATAGAAAAGACTGTTTCTTGAAGAAAGCAGCCATGTTTTTTTCTAATTTATAATTTTTCTTAGAAAACTCTTGAATCTCAAATTCAACATAAATATTTCCTTCAGGGAGTAAAAGATTATTGTGTTTAGAAAGGGAGAGGATGTAAAATGTGTGCCCCCGCTCAATCACCGGCGCATTTCAATGCACGATAAGAGAAGGTCACAATGGCTCCGTACTGGAGGGAAAACTTTTCGAACAGCTTTAACATTCTATAATAATCGCAAAAAACCCTCATCCTATATACATATTATCTCTGTATATGTTGACTAGACAGACACAAATGGAAAATGGGTGGGTGGCTTTAATAAACTTTCTGCTGCTATCACCAAAGTGTCTCATTTCTTGGTTAGAAAGCCCGACGTTATCTCTGAATCGTGCAAATGTTTGGTTTATATAGATAATCTTCTCCGGGGGTCGAGATAGTTCTGTTTAGATTAATCATACAAGAAGAATGCTGTGGGCTAGATCTGTATTTGATTTTATAGAATGGCTGCAGAGGAAGGGAAAGAAGTCATCTTTTCTATGTTATCTGGGCAGTGCGGTACATTCCTTGTACTCAAATACTTCGGCTGTGGTTCTGGTAAATCAGAAAATGGGTTTAAGATAGAAACTCAAGGAACATAATGTTCCAGATATTCTGAAGATGAGAAAAAAAAGCTACATGGAGTACAAACGATCGGGCAAAAAGAGTCGGACATAATGGCAGGAACAATTGTTGTGGCTTGTGTTCCATGTTTGTGGGTGGTGTACTTCCGGTAGGAACCAGGGTGTAACTACAACAAGTGCAGGGGTTGCAATCGCACCCGGGCCCTGGAGCCTAGGGGGGCCCTAAAAGTCCCTTTGGCCTATAGAAAAAGACTATTGCTATTAAAGATTTGCAATAATTGGGGGCCTCGCTGGAACTTGTGTATCATGCCCATGTGCCTCAAGTTACGCCACTGGTAGGAATATCAACTTCTAAAAGTACTCCTGAAAATTGGCACTTAGGGGGCATTACCTTGATATTAAACAGGATAAATTCAATCTCTGTACAGCATGGATTCACTTCCCACACACTGTCAACAGCCATATCAGAAAGCCATAGTTATACTTCCACCATTAATTCCAGCTTCTGCAGTAAGCTCCTAGGTAGAATAGGTAAGAAGCACTTCCATATATAAGCTGTTCAGGTTATGCAAATTTAAAAAGGGAGACAAAAAGGGAAACTGCAGCTGCATTCCCCTTCTACCTGCCACGATTCCTGCGCTCAGTGCGTCTAGTGACTGCTGTAAGTATAGAACCAGAGAGTGCTGAGCTGTTGGTGTGTAGAGTGACAGCTCAGTCGTTCAATCTGGTACTGAAGCGTGTTGAGCTGTCAGTGTGTACAGTGACAGCTCAGTTGTCCAATCTAATTCTGGGAGGTGCTAGGTTATTTTCAGTTGTTCCCTCTTCCCAGTAACTGCCCAGCTACTTAGCTGAGCAGTTTCTCCCCTAACTCTACCAGTTGTAATATTTTGCTCAGTGGTGTTTGTTGGTATTCTTGTGCTCTGTTTGATTGATCTATTGTTGCCTGACCTTGGATCTCGATCTGACAATCCATTTCTTTAGCCCCTTTGCTCTTATCTGCTACCTTCCAGGTATTCGGACACCGGACCATGACCTGACTACTTCTCTGTTTATCCCCTTCATGCTTGACGTGCCCTCCAGATACCTGACCTCAGAATGCTTGACTACTCTGCATCACGACTTGTTATTAGTGACTAGCACCACTTTCCTATTTTGTTTCTGTCCTATCACAACTAGGGTGGGGCTGTTTATACTCACCTTGCCCAAGCCTTCTTTGTTTGCAATATTTCTAGAGTTCAGCTAAGAAGATCCATCCCCGCAACTAAGGGATTTTGTCTGCTAGGCAGAGTCTAGTTGTGTTACTGCTCTGCCTTTAGGCTCATTTACCTTCCCAACACCTTTCCTCTCTCCTCAGTTATGGAGTTTTTTTATTGTTTTCATTTATTAAACTCCTTTTTCCCACTTTGTGAACCTGCTTTAAGTTCATTCACCTTGAATACCTGTCTACCTCTGCAGACTGTGTGTAGTGGCATCCCCTATGGTTTCTCAGGAGGAGTGAGAAACAGCTTTATGGCCTTTCAGGGAGCCAGGTCCGAGGTGGTGTTTTTAGTTGTGTAACCAGGGGTTTTCTAGTTTGAACCAGTAGGGTGGGAGTGCTACTGCTGTGTTATAGGCTTTATGTCTATAACTGTGTTTTAGGTAGGTATGTGCATAACACTTTGACTCGGAGTGTGCAGCATGAGAAGTCTGGGGACACTTTATCCAGTGATCTGGACAGCATGTGAACGGCAGTTGCAGCCTCAAAAACATTGAATCCTCAAGCGGTGTTTGCTTCTTCCCAGGGTAACCAGCCAGTCTTAAAACTATAGGAGCACCAGTAACCTTTGTAACGAGTTTACAGACTAGAATTAAAAATCCCTCCACACATGAGAATGAGAACTTTGAAAAAGAAGTGAAATGCAAAGTTTCTTGTTTTTACAAGCACTTTGCAATTTTAAAGGGAACTTGACCCCTCCAAATCACCCCCAACCCTATTAATACCTGTCCCTGCACCCTAACATATCAGTATTAGTGCTCCTATTCTATAAAAAAGCGCTCTGTAACATTGGAATAATCAACAATATACACTTACAAATCTGAGACTTCTTGTCCCTGAATAAGTCTCACAGGGCGTCCCCTGTGAGACTCTAAGCCCTCCCTACGTGCTCATTATCACACCCCCAATGATCCACCCTCTCTCTGTGTTGCTGTGATGTGGAGCTGAAGGCAGGACTAATGATTTGCATTCTGTGAGTGATAGAGAGGGGGAGGGTAAAACCTGCACAAGCAGAGCACACAGACAGAGAGAGGGTGGATCATTCAGGCTGCAAAACAACATGCCCTAAGGGCTAAAGAATATAGCCCCTACTAATTATAATCACTAATGAGTAAGTATTGAAACGTTTTTATGCACTTTCACAGGATGCTTTTAGGAGACAAAAGGAGTGTGAGATTAGTGATAGGATGTTGCAGGGACATGTTTTGGTAGCTTAGGAGGCGTTCTGGAGGTGACAGGATCCCTTTAAACAATGATGAAGCTGAGAAAAATACTTTAAGTCCAAAACTAAAAGCAACATCTAAAATTTGGTTGGCACTCTACATCTCATAACCCCCTGAATCCACGTTTGAATGCCAGGGCTATGTATGCAGACAGCATCTTGACGCTCCCAATGGGACAATTAAGTGTATGATCTGCGCTACCATACGTTCAAAGGACCACAGGGATCTGTCCAGCAATGGTGGCTTTATTTCAAAGCATTTCCGAGCACTCTCCCCAATCCTTCATCAGGAAACCAACCATAAATACCTGGTATTTATGGTTGGCTTCCCGATGAAGGAGGGGGGAGAGTGCTCCAAAAAAACGTTGAAATAAAGCCACCACTGCTGGACAGATCCCTGTAGTTCTTTCACCAAATGGTAGCGCAGATCATACACTTAATTGTCCCATCGGGATTGTCTCTCGTTACCACTGCACACACATGGCTTGTGGATCCAGCGGCAGCTCTCTTATATGCTTCTAACTAGTTATGTGTCACACAACTGACCCAGGTGAGCAGTGACATCTGTCTCATTACTTTTGTGTTACTAGGATAAGACCCTATATTGAGCTTGTGTTTCACAGCATCTTGACGTCACACTCAAAAAACCTTCTGGAAGTTAATGCACAGAAGATATGGATATCCCAACGCTTGGAGGAATCCAGTAGGGCTCCCCTTTATTTCTGGAAACTTCGTGGACATTTAGATAGAGTTTAAAAGTATGGATACAAGTTGTGAACAAGAGTTCTGACATTTTTTGATAAAAGGCAGCCAGGTTTTCCTATTCCTGTACAGGATCTTTAACATGAACATGGCAGAAGGCCCCTTTACTCAATAGGTCTAGCGGCATAAGTTCAGGCTCCTGAGTGGGTAATGGAAGGGAATGTATTCGGGGTCAGGGATCTTGAAGGTCTAGCATTTAATAGACTTATATTAAGCAAAATAGGTCTACTAGATATCTCCACACTTAAACAAAAGCGCCACTTTAAGTATCGCGGCATGGATGAAATCTAATGTTACCTGAACAAATGAGCTATGTGTTACTATGAAAAGAATTCACCCATACAAAAGGGCACATTGTAAATTGAGTCCCCCCTGAAACACCATCCCGATCCCACCTGTAACGATTGCTATCTTCAGCCCACACGTTGTGCTCAATCATCCATCAGTGATTCACAAACAGGAGGCCATGAAAGGGCTTTAGACGAAGTCACGAAGACAACCGGAAAATATACATATCAGAGCGGCGGTCTACCAAGGAGCAACATGGAGGCCTAATCCTACACTAAAACAGTGAACGGTCCTCATACCTGGCCAAGGAATTCAGCTTATAAAACATGGCCCTGACTACCGGTGAGGAGCAGAACACAACCCTTACACTCAGTTCCAGTAATAGAGGTGATTTTGGCTTCAGAAGAAGGGGAGTGGATGAAAAGAAGGGGTGGTGGGGGGGAATGAATGGTAATTTGTCCTCCTTGTATTTATTTTGGACTCAGCCGGTGTGACTGAGCCTTGAGAAGTGAAGGACGGGAAAAGACCGTTGCTTGTCTTCCATAGCTAATTAGTTCACAAGTGCAGGTTATGCTGCTGAAGGAATTTGTTTCCAGTAAGCAAAAAAAAGCCAAAAATACCTTGAGTGGCTGATCTTGGACTATATTCAAGACAAATTTGGTTTAAACCGGAATTCAGAAAAAAAAAAATCTTCACAAACATATAAGATAGTTAGGGCTGGATGACCTGTGGTATTTCAAGCATCCCCACCGAGAGACTGGGACTTGTAGTACTGGCAAAGCTATGTACAAGTTCATGTGTATGTCACCGTAATTACAGCATGTTCAGTACACCTAATACTACATTAGTATTTTCCCATTGAGACCAGTTAGTAACCAGTTAAGGCTGTAACTTACACAGCGATTGTGCAGAACGCCGCTGCTGTATTGCATCATATACCATTAACTTGCAGTAAGTCATCGCAACCATGGTGCATAAAGTTGGATTTTTGCTACTTGCTTGCAGTACCATGCACATTGCAATTCGACCCCATTCACTTGGGATGTGAACGCCAATGTCGCTGTGTAGCCCCTGACTAAATAACACGCTTCCAAAATACTATGTTGAGTCATCTGCATCCTGTCCAACTCAGGGAAAGCTGAGTGACAACCAATGTGCCATTCCTTGGTATGCGATTCATTGACCTGCTGCTGTGTAGTCGGTTTCTTTCCCCACTGAGCCACAGCATGGTCAATCCCTGTTCAGGTGCTGACTGTCTTTAAAGGGAACCAACCACCTAAAAATCCCTATCTAACCTATAAATATCTGTCCCTGGAGCCTAAAATTACTATTCTAACCATCCCTGAGGGTACCTTTACACGCGGCTACATTTCTAGGGTGGCTACAGGTAACTTACTAGTTGCAGTGAAATCATGGAGAGATTATTCCATTTGTACACAGCAACAAGATAGAACCTTGTCTCCATGATTTCACTGCAACCAGTAAGTTACCTGTAGCCACCCTAGAAATGTAGCTGCGTGTAAAGGTACCCTGACTGACTAAATCTACCTAACTACATGCACAATAAATCACTTTTTATACTTACCAAATCATTGACTGATAGGCGTTCCTCCAGGCTCTTTGTCAGCGAGGCGGGTCTCCTCGCTGCGCTCGCACCCGCCTCGCTGCTGTCCATCTTCTTTCCAGGATTCAAATTACCCGGCCATCGCGTCCTCGGAATGAGCGGGTCACGTGCTGCAGGCCCCGCGTCACTTCCGCCCGCCACGTCACTAGTACACCCAGGCGGCTTCCGAGCATGCGCAGATGGCATGCTGAAGCCGGCCTGGGCGCGTCATAGACCCAGCGACGCAGCGGGCGGAAGTGACGCGGGGCCTGCAGCACGTGACCAGCTCATTGCGAGGACACGATGGGCGGGTAATTTGAATCCTGGAAAGAAGATGAACAGCAGCGAGGCGGGTGCGAGCGCAGCGAGGAGACCCGCCTATCTGACAAAGACGCTGGAGGAACGCCCATCAGTCAAGGATTTGGTAAGTATAAAAAGTGATTTATTGTGCATCTAGTTAGGTAGATTTAGTCAGTCAGGGATGGTTAGAATAGTAATTTTAGGCTCCAGGGACAGATATTTATAGGTTAGATAGGGATTTTTAGGTGATTGGTTCCCTTTAACCTTTGCTTTCATCCTTTTGGCTTGCACACAGCAAGTGATTGCATTTGGTCTGTCCGATCACATTTATGGTATGGCTATTTACACCTTCCTTATGCTGACCTTCTGTGCTGACTATATTCCTAAGTGGATCCGTCTAAGAACTTACAGCCCCATTGCTAGGATTTTTGTCTGTCAGATAGAGACCGGCATGGCATTTGCTCTGGCTGTCTCACTTATCTAAACTGGACTTTTTCCTGCTTGTAGGAGGCTATTCTTACTTGCAGTAGCTGCATCCCCTTTTTCTACTAATGCACATTTTTATGTTTCCACACATTCGGTCCTTACCCATCTGTGCACGCTTTCCCTATCCTGGGTTATAGTTCTCTGCTATGTCCCTCTGGTTCTTAAGGAGGATTGAGGAACAACTCGATGGCCTTTCAAGCAGCCAGGTCTGAGTTGTGGTTTCCTAGTGTTGCAGCTAGAGTTATTCCAGCCTGTGCAGAGTCTGCAAGGGACCGTGCAGCTAGGGATACTAGTCTATACAGGAACCTGTTGGGCCAGGTGCAGTAGTTAAGAGATAGGCTTTACCCACTTTGGAATAATATTCAGGTGCTTAACACAATGTGACCACATTATAGATGCCACTATGGTTGTCATTGAACTTTTCCAAAGGCCACAATAGGATTCTTGCCTTAGTAGTTCATGCAATATTTCCACATTTTGCATAACTATTCAGATTTCTTGGTCAGATCTCTATGAAAGCTGGATGACTACCTCTGAGGGAGTTATAACCAAAGTGACCCTCTCCTCTTTAGTACTTTATTAATGGAAATCAGGCATAAGGAATTTGTTTCCACATCTTGGATTTTTCTTAAGTTTCACCATTGTCTCATCTTCTATGTTGAGGAGCGCGCCGCTCCCCAGATTCCTGCTCGGAAGCAGGCGGCATGCTCCTGAAGACTGACAACTCGGAAAAGCAGCATGGTCCAGCTGCTGGCTCAGACTATGTGCAGTCCAAGGCTGTAAGCAGAGGCAGCTATGTGTCTGCAGCATAGGAAGAGCACAGGTGCACTAATGTAAACCATATCCAATAATTTGTCCAGGTTCAGAGCAGCACTCGTAAGGTCTATGGCAAAGAGCTTGTAAGTGCTGCACTTCCTGGAAAACTAGTCCCTGCTGATCAATGACGAGCAGTACGCTATAAAATAAAAAATCCTCTCATTCTTGAAAACATAAAGGATTTGTAATAAGTAGAACATTGCAAAATTGCTTGTATGTTGAATTTACATAGAAAATGCACAGTCACTTTCAGGTTTTGGAGTTGACAATTTATAAGTTGATTAAAGAGGTTTCACAGGATTAAATAAATGTTTGCCTTACCTAATAAAAGCGATAACCCCTGTTTACAGATTGTATATGGCATTGAAGCTCAAACCCATTCCATAGGGATGAACTGCAATACCAGAAAGTAGCCTAAAGACAGGTGTGGCGCTATTTCTGCAAGAAAGCAGCCATGTTATTTCTTATTCTGTACAACTCCATTAAAGTATGCTAATCAGTATATAACAAATTAATGTTTAAAACTCATACAATCCAGCCTCCACCACTGGTTGATGTCTACAGGACGACTGAGAGGAACCTGAAATCCCACATTCCAAGCCACAAATGACATGAATGCAGAATGTCGGCCGCCGCCAACTCAAAAAAGCAAATTATGCTGCTAATTATACAGAGCTTAGCATGACAACAATGGCCAATTACCTGGAGAAAACGCTCTAAACCTGACAAGCGCCTATAAGAATGTTCCTCTGATTTGGCATGGACATACCATGACCTGTCACCTACGAGCCAGACCTGGAACATACAGAAAAATACTAAAATGTAGACGAAGTGCAGCGTTCTCAATGCAGTTTGTAGAGAGTCCACCGGGTGGCGACAGTGAATGGCTGCTACAGAGTCAGGGAAAATGAATGTTTATTGGAAATTGCAAAATCATCAGTCCAAATCCTGAGTCCTTACACAAGGAATGGACCAAAATGCTTAATAAATGATGAGGTCTCCAGTCTTCTGCCACAGGATCACTTAGGCTTCCGATTGGCTGCAGCGGTCACATAGCTAGAACGGAGCGTCATTGGATGTTTCTCTACTGATGATTCACCTGACCGCTGCAGCCTCAGCAATCTGGTGATAGGAGAATAGTGACATCATGGGGGTGACAGCTGAATTTATTTTAACCCCATGCGCTGCCCCTGTGCAGTATTTAGAATGGCCAGAGAGACAACCCCCTTTAACAACACAATCAAAAAGACTGCACAAACTCTGCTCAAAATTGGGAATTCAGGGGTCAAGATGAGAACTAAATGCCCCCAGAAATATTGCCAGTTTTTCATATAAGGCCTACAGATTCCAATGGTCTCCATATTTTGTCTCTCTGTGCAAAAAGTGTCTAAATTGTTATTACACAACATGCTAAAGAGTAGGAGGACCCTCATTTTAATAGTGTATCCATGAATAGAGAATAGGCCACCACTGTCCATATGTCTGGAATTGCCACTTACTGTAATTGACCTCCTTTCGGGTACTTTTATTTTTTTTATTTATATACCTGTATATTTGGGGCTAAAAATACTTTTTACAATTGGATTTCATTAGTAATTTTGAGCCAAACCCTTCCCCTCTCCTTCACCTCTACTTTCCGTTTATGGCTCCTGTGCACTGTCACTATACTCCAGCCACAGGATGCCTGACAAAACTGAAAGTAGAGATGAAAGGAGGGGGAGCATTTAGCTCAAAGCCAAAAAGGCATGCCCACAGGGGAGGAAAAAACAACATCCCCAATAGTGACACAGTGCTGCACACATCAATCATCTGGTGCCCTGTTTTCCAGGAGTTTATGACACTTTTCTCTGCAATCAAACATGGAATCATTCAAGTAAAGGTATGATTGCACTCAGTATCTTGCGGGCAAGGTTGTCTCTCCTCACTATTGTATCCTAACTAATCCCTTGTAGACTGTGATCCCTCATGGACAGGGTCCTCTCTCCTTGCTTACTGTATCCTCACCCATCTCTTGTACACTGTGAGCCCTCATGAGTAGAGGCTCCTCTCACCTACTATATCCGCACTCATCCCTTGCAGACTGTGAGCCCTTGCAGGCAGGGTCCTCTCTCCTCACCTACTGTATCCTCACCCATTCCTTGTAGATTGTGAGCCCTTGCAGGCAGGGTCCTCTCTCCTCACCTACTGTATACACACCCATCCCTTGTAGACTATTAGCCATCGCAGGCAGGGTCCTCTCTCCTCACCTACTGAATCCTCACCCATCCCCTGTAGACTGTTAGCCCTCACAGGGTTCTCTTTTCTTACCTACTTTATCCTCACTCACCCCTTGTAGACAGTGAGCCGTTCTCTCTCCACATCTACTGTATCCTCAGAGATCCCTTGTAGACTGTGAGCTCTTGCGGCCAGGGTCCTCTCTCCTCGCCTACTCTATCTTCACCCATTCCTTGTAGACTGTGAGCCCTTGCGGGCAGAGTCCTCTCCCCTCAACTAGTGTATCCTCACCCATCCCTTGTAGACTGTGAACTCTTGCGGGCAAGGTTGTCTCTCCTCACCTACTGTATCTTCACTAATCCCTTGTAGACTGTGAGCCCTCATAGACAGGGTCCTCTCTCCTTGCTTACTGTATCCTCACCCATCTCTTGTACAATATGAGCCCTTGTGAGTAGAGGGTCCTCTCACCTACTATATCCTCACTCATCCCTTGCAGACTGTGAGCCCTTGTGTGCAGGGTCCTCTCTCCTCACATACTGTATCCTCACCCATCCCTTGTAGACAATGAGCTCTTGCGGCCAGGGTCCTCTCTCCTCACCTACTCTATCTTCACCCATTTCTTGTAGACTGTGAGCCTTCAAAGGCAGAGTCCTCTCTCCTCACCTACTGTATCCTTGCACATCACTTGTAGACTGTGAGCCCTTGTGGGCCGGGTCCTCTCCCCTCACCTAGTGTATACTCACCGATCTCTTGTAGACTATGAGCCCTCATTGGCAGGGTCCTGTCTCCTCATTTACTGTATCCTCACCCATCCCTTGTAGACTGTGAGCCCTTGTGGGCAGGGTTCTCTCCCTTCTCTTACTGTATCCTCAATCATCCCTTGTAGACTGTGAGCCTTTGCGGGAAGGGTCATCCCTCCTCACCTACTGTATCCTTAACCATCTTGGAGACTGAGAGCCCTCTCAGGCAGGGTACTCTCTCATTCTGTAACAATCGATGCCTTGTATTGTTTATGATAATTGTAATTATTATCATGTATATCCTTTTTGATATGTAAAGCGCCATTGAA
Organism: Allobates femoralis; assembly: GCA_033576535.1. Classification (NCBI taxonomy): domain Eukaryota; kingdom Metazoa; phylum Chordata; class Amphibia; order Anura; family Aromobatidae; genus Allobates; species Allobates femoralis. Next base: position 156,535,546 of record JARQOC010000007.1, read on the forward strand.
TAAATGGCGCTATAATAGCAAATAATAATGGTGCCCAAAAGAAAGTATATCCCTGAAACTCTAGAACCCATAGTCCAATCTAGATCTCTATAGATCCAAGCTGATGTTCTCTTCAGCTGTGCAGAGATTTGGTTTTTCAACCCTGACCCATATCGGCTTAGAACAGTTACATAACAGCGATCCAGCTAAAGCGCTGATAGCCGTTTTATCAGAATAATCAGTAGACGTTCTGTCTGTACCGGACGTAGCGGGAACTGAGAACTCAGAGTAAACCTTAATTTTCCAACATCTGCATTTCGTATCAAGCAATGTGACCTTCTGTATAAAGCTTTGGTAGCACATCTCCCTACCTGAGCTCAACTAAGAGGTTTGCAGTTTTGCCTTTGGATTTTTCTAGCGCTTCATATTTTGCCTAAGAAAGAGTGAACAGTAAAGTAGTTGAAAGAATCAATGGGTGAACGTAGAAGGAAAAGACTAAGATGTTACATATAGTAAAAGTTAGTGTGGTGCTAGCTATGGGTTCAGTAAAAACATTACAATATTGTCAAAATTCTGATTCAACCTTCTGAGGTCAATAAGTAGCAGCCAAAAGAATATAGGCTAGTGACATCATCCTTCTTACAATGGCCTGTCCATCACGTTCATCAAAGTTCCAAAGCAAAAAAAAAGTCATGGTGTTCATATGCTACTCACACTATGTTGACCATATACTGGTCGTCTATCCGAAGAATAGGGATCATGGTGTTCAATAAGGTAGAGGTGGGTTCACATGAAAGACCTCATGGACTTGATCGGAACCTAAGTCCAACTAGACTGAAGAAATACGTTCTAAAGAGTAAAGCACAAAGCTGAAGAAAAGACTGAGAAGGCAAAAAGAATAAGGTTGTGATTTCACACTGCAGGATTTTCCCTGATCAGTGTTCATCCAGTTTGTGTCCCAAAACCAGGAGAGGAACTCAGGAGCTGAGAAAAACTAAAAATTTGATGGTTCTTCTCAGTTTCCTATCCTAAGACCTTTTAAATATTCTTCAAAGATACAGTGTTTCCTTAAAGGGCCCTTTACACGCCGCGACGGCAGGCTGGATACATCCCGCTACAGGCTACAAATGTAGCTTGTAGCGCCAATGTAGCCCGTCGTAGCGGCGTCTGAAGACGTGACGCTACAGCCGGCAACAGATACATCTGTTTCCTAGGTCTGCTCGAAAACTGATGGCTACAAAGCCGATTGTAGCGAGCTGTATCGGCGTGTAAAGAGGCAACGGAAGGGAACTCTGGACACCCGGGGCTGTAGCTGCAATGTAGCTAAGGCGTGTCCCAGGCTCTGGGATACCGCGCCCCATCACCGATCATTGGAGGAAGCTCCTGCATGACGATTGGTAGTCGCTGCCTAGGGCGGCATATTTAAGGAGCTGACCAGTCACACTACACAATCGCTCGAGCGTGCTGTATTTCTCAGCCTCCTGCGATGCCTGGCCAATCATGATGTTATTGCTTTGTCCTATCATCGTACGGACGGCTCGTAATCCAAGATTGTGGCACGCCTATGTGCTGTCCCTGCTGTACCAGGTCCGCCCATATTAGCTTATTGTAGCGCTGTGTAAACGTGGTACGCTAAGCTGCAGCTGGCTACTTGACACACCCGGCGATGTAGCTAGCTACAGATGTAGCGTGGCGTAGCGCACCTTATGGCGGCGTGTAAAGAGGGTGCGTTGACCGTTTGTAGCCGTTTGAGCGTGCTCGTGCACGTGAAGTAGCGGGATGTATCCAGCCTGCCGTCGCGGCGTGTAAAGGTACCATAAGGGATGTCCATTTAAAAAATAATTTTTGACCACATCCAAGAAAACTCTGTGTGCACATAGCCTAAGACCACGACGATGGACATTGCTGAGGAACACTATGCATGTTGTCTAGAAATGTTATTGGCTCCCAACCATATAGAATCACTATGTCCTGTAAAGTTGTCAGATGTAAGCAGATATAAACATTTGAGTGTTTGGTTGGACTTCGTTGTTTGCTTATTACATTGGTTGTATGGATCCAGCCATGAGTGTTGGACATACCCTGTATTAGAGGCATGGACGGAAAATACGTCACCCAGTAGAATTTGGCATGGAGACATTGAGTTCAATGATGTAGAGTGTGGTATGTGCCCAGGGCAGAGGCTGCAGGAGGACAAAAAGCAAACTAACTCCACTTTTGTGGCACGTGCCCAACGTAGACATTTTCGTTGGCCGCTGGACAGAAAGTGATGAATTGTTCTTAACTTTTAGTATCGCAGAACCAACAGTTTGTTATAGGACCGACAATGGAATGCTAAAACCAAGCGACAGAACAATGCCCCCAATGTCCCACTCACAAGACGGCTTTGTTTTCAGATATGTTGTGTGCACCTCTGACCACCTGCTGCTTCCCATATTACATGTCAACCTCACTGACATTTAACCCCTAACTAGGGGCAATGGCGTGTAAAATATCAGGAACCAACGTTAAATTATATGTAGCTCCAGTTACTGGCACCACACACCCTACAGAGATTGAAAGATCCGCACGCGAGCCAACGAGCCTAGAGATGAGCTGATATTACTCAGGGCGGTTTATCTGCATCTCTTCAGGCTGTCAATTCCTGATACAGGTTCCCCCACCCACAAAAATACTGGTTAAAGCACAACTGAGATAAGGAACGAAAGTCATATTTTTTATTATTATTATGATTATTATTTATTTATAAAGCGCCATTAGATTCCATGGTGCTTTACATGTGGAAGGGTAGATGAGGACAGGTACAATATATATGGACAGTCAAGTCGTACAGATACAGGAAGGGAGACAGCCCTGTCTTCAAGGGCTCACAGTCTAAGAGGGATGGGTGGGGATACAGTAGGAGAGGGTGGTGCCTATATTTATTAAAAACTTTTACCATTCACTGTGTAGGCCAGTTTACTAGACCGACCACTCACAAACTTGTATCTAGGGTCAGCCATTGGGATGTGAGATCTAGATCTGTGTGGTCGAATAGGTTGCATTAGGCACCCCAACTCAGTACCGGAGGCTCGTGACCCCCCCAAACGACATTTGAATTATAGCGGACTTATTTAGCTATTGTGCGGCACTGTTATAAATGTGCACACTCTATGTTGGTATTATGAGAGCACAAATGTTGGCTTAAGGAAAAGTCTGTACAGTAAATGCGCTTAATACTTGGTCAGGGCTCCTTTTGAATGAATTACTGCATCAATGTGGTGTGGCCTGGAGGCGATCAGCCTGTGGTACTGCTGAGGTGTTATGGATGCCCAGGTTGCTTTGATAGCAGCCTTCAGCTTGTCTTCATTATTGGGTCTGGTGTCTCTCATCTTACTCTTGACAATATCCCATAGATTCTCTATGGGGTTTAGGTCAGGTGAGTTTGCTGGCCAATCAAGCACAGTGATACTGTGGTTAATAAACCAGGAATTGGCACTTTTGGCAATGTTGACAGGTGCCAAGTCTCCTGGAAAATGAAATCTCCATTTCCACAATGCTTGTCTGCAGAGGGAAGTATGAAGTGCTCTACAATGTCCTTGTAGACGGCAGCGCTGACTTTGGTCTAGATAAAACACAGTGGACCCACACCAGCAGATGACATGGCTCCCAAACCCTCACTGATTGTGGAAACCTCACACTAGACCTCAGGCAGCTTGGACTGTGGACTCTCCACTCTTCCTCCAGACTCTTGATTGTGGCCTCTCTCCACTCTTCCTCCAGACTCTTGGATTGTGGCCTCTCTCCACTCTTCCTCCACACTCTTGGATTGTGGCCTCTCTCCACTCTTCGTCCACACTCTTGGATTGTGGCCTCTCTCCACTCTTCTCCAGACTCTTGGATTGTGGCCTCTCTCCACTCTTCCTCCGCACTCTTGGATTGTGGCCTCTCTCACTCTTCCTCCGCACTCTTGGATTGTGGCCTCTCTCCACTCTTCCTCCACACTCTTGGATTGTGGCCTCTCTCCACTCTTCCTCCACACTCTTGGATTGTGGCCTCTCTCCACTCTTCCTCCACACTCTTGGATTGTGGCCTCTCTCCACTCTTCCTCCACACTCTTGGATTGTGGCCTCTCTCCACTCTTCCTCCACACTCTTGGATTGTGGCCTCTCTCCACTCTTCCTCCACACTCTTGGATTGTGGCTCTCTCCACTCTTCCTCCAACACTCTTGGATTGTGGCCTCTCTCCACTCTTCCTCCGCACTCTTGGATTGTGGCCTCTCTCCACTCTTCCTACACACTCTTGGATTGTGGCCTCTCTCCACTCTTCCTCCACACTCCTGGATTGTGGCCTCTCTCCACTCTTCCCCCACACTCTTGGATTGTGGCCTCTCTCCACTCTTCCTCCACACTCTTGGATTGTGGCCTCTCCACTCTTCCTCCACACTCTTGGATTGTGGCCTCTCTCCACTCTTCCTCCACACTCTTGGATTGTAGCCTCTCCACTCTTCCTCCAGACTCTTGGATTGTGGCCTCTATCCACTCTTCCTCCACACTCTTGTATTGTGGATTCTCCACTCCTCCAGACTCTTGGATTGTGGCTCTCTCCACTCTTCCTCCAGAGCCTTGGGTTGGGCCTCTCCACTCTTTCTCTAGACTCTGGGACCTTCACTTCCAATGAAATGCAAAATTTACTTTTATCTGAAAATAACACCTTGGACCACTGACAAAAGTCCAGTTCTTTTTCTCCTTGGCTCAGGTAAGATTCTTCTTGCGTTGTCTATTGTCATGAGTGGCGTGACACAAGGAATGCGACAGTTGTAGCCCATGTCTTGGATACGTCTGTGTGTGGCAGCTCTTGAAGCACTGACTCCAGCAGTGTCCACTCCTTGTGAATCTCCCACAAATTTTTGAATGGCCTTCTCTTAACAATCCTTTCAAGGCTGTGGTTATTCTGGTTGCTTGTGTACCTTTTTCTACAAAACCTTTTCATTCCACTCAACTTTCCATTAATATGCTTGGATACAGCACCCTATGAACAGCCAGCTTCTTTAGCAATGAACTTTTGTGGCTTACCCTCCTTGTGGAGTGTGTCAATGACTGCCTTCTGCACATCTGTCAAGTCAGCAGTCTTCCCCATGATTGTGTAGCCTACTGAACCAGACAAAGGGACCATTTTAAACGCTTAGTAAGCCTTTGCAAGTGTTTTGTGTAAATTATTCTAATTTTCTGAGATAATGAATTTTGGGTTTTCATTGGCTGTAAGCTATAATTATCAACATTAACAGAAATAAACATTGAAAAAGATCACGGTTTGAAATGACTCTATATATATTATATGTGTTTAACTTTATATATTGAATCACTGAAATAAATAAACTTTTTGATGATATTCTAATTTATTGAGATGTACTTGTATATTATTATTGCGGTGTATGGTGGTGCAAGCTATTGACCATCATTTGGCACTGTTATTTGGACACTTTATAGTTATCTGTACCCAGCATGGTCATATACTTCATGTTAGAAAGTCAGAAGTACCTACCGCACAGGAATAATTAAACATAAGTTTGGCCCCAAATCGATGTTCGCTTTGCACCTTTTATGAAAATAACAAGAAGGGGTCGATTCATCATTTTCTTTTTTTTTTTAGCAACTATTCTATTGTATGTTTCTTGGTAATCCTTCATGTTGTTTGCTCCAAATTCTTCAAAATGGTGCACATGGCTCATGAATTTTGTGCAAAATGAAAATTGTTCTCTAATTTTTGTTTGTGACCTGTTTTGGGAGTCCTGCTAAAACTTAAAATCTGCCCCTTATCCCCCCCCCCCAAAAAAAAAAGAAGAACTAGCGAACATTTGTACAAAAACAGTGCAAGCTTTTAAAAGGCAATTGAAGGGGAGGACAAAACTAAGATTTACTTTTATTACGTAAGTATATACAGCCCTTACTGAAAGGGTTCTGTGACATTTTACTTAAAAAAAAGAGCCAATTAGGCAAAAAAACAAAACAAAAGGCATCTTCACACCATTTGGCAGAAAATCTGCCAACACAAAAAAAAAAAACAAGAAAAAAAATTCAAAGTGATGAATCAGGATATTTGTATTTAACAGGATCTATGGCCAGATTTCACAGTACAAACTGCATAACTTACCATATTTTTGGACTATAAGACACACTGTTTTCCATCAAATTTCGGGGAAAGTGAAGGGTGCATTCTATAGTCTGGATGTACTTCGATTGCTGGGTGGGGGCAGCACAGCAGGCGGCAGCAGTAGCTGGGATAAACACGTGTGCCCACTATTAAAGAGAATGAATATTCACTGCTCCCCACACCCATAATCCCACCCACCGCTCTGCACTGAAATTAGTGCAGAAAGGTGGGTGGGATTAAGGTCGTGGAGAGCATTGAATATTCTTTTTCTTTAATAGCAGACAAGTGTTTGCCCCAGCAGCCGGGTTCCTGCAGCGGCTGGGGCGATAGTGTTCTGTTATTAAAGAAAATTAATATTCACTGCTCCCCACACCCATAGTCCTGGGCATGGGGAGCAGTAAATGTTCATTTTAGATTAGCTGGCAGCTTATGTCATGTGACTTGGTTACATGGCATTGACATCATGCACTGCCTGTCACTTACACGCCAAAATCAGTTGCCCGCATCAGAAGAGGATGCTGCGCATCTGAGGAGTGGAAAGAAGGTGAGTATAATAGTTTATTATTTTTACACGTGTGATATAATGAGAGGCTTATATACCAGGATGGGCCCATTATGAGGAACATATATACCAGGATGGAGACATATACCAGGATGGAAATCATATAAACCAGAACAGGCCTAAGATGGGGAACTTTTTATCAGCATTAGGGACATATATACCAGGATCGGGAACATATATACCAGGATGGGCCCATGATGGGGGACATATATACCAGGATGGATACCATATAGACCATATATGCCAGGATGGGCCCATATATACCAGGATGGGGATATATATACCAGGATGGAGGACAAATACACCAGGATGGGGATTACATATACCAGAATGGAGATCATATATGCCAGCATGAGGACATATATACCAGGATGGGGAACATATATACCAGAATGGGCCCAATATGGGGACATATATACCTGGATGGGGGACATATTTACCTGGAAAGGGCCCAGGATGAGGGATATTAGTACAGAATTGAGGTACAATACCCCATAACTGTCAGTAGAAGATCCCCTATAACAATGCACCATCACCATATTTTTTCTTCAAAAAATGTTTCCCCTTTCCCCCATTTTCCTCCTCTAAAAACTTAGATGCGTCTTGTGGTCCCTTAAAATATTTGGTAGATCTCTTGGAGGGGTTAATGGAAAGTTCATTTTTTCCTTAAAAATTATGCATGTTTGATAAAATCCTTTTAACTAGTGTTTAATTAAAATATTAATGTTTGGAACAGCAGAAGGTAATTATTACCCGAGTAGAAGACCCCAGGCTCGCTGATTATTCTGTTAATGTTACATAAGATCATTAACTAATTAGCGCAGCTGACACATGACGAACATGTTAGGATAAAAGTGTGCGAGAATGGAGACAACAGCAATAAAGATGGACTCATGTCCCCAACCAATGTGATGCTCCATATCACATACAGGAGCACTCCAATTTATTCAGCCCTTATAAATTCAGATTATTAGTAAATTGTATAAGTCTTATGCTGTTTGCAGTAAACCAATCAAACAATAACAATGTAAACCAAAGAAGTGCTTAGCAGAGCCATTTGTCCGCAAGTCTCTGCAGTGCGGAGCTGCAGGCACCACCTCTTTGATTGACTGATGATTGGCTGGAGCGGTCACGTAAGAAAAAAGGATCAGGCATGTTGAAATCTAATATGTCCAATCCGGATGTCCCTGATATCTAACTCGAGGGAGAATTAAGACACTTCCATACCGGCACATCTCCACCAGAACCTGCTCCTGTGACATCTACTTCTGTCACCAGGAGCCGCCATAGTCACTATGTAGGTGTTGTTGGTGATAGAGAAGTTAGAGCAAGAAACCCTTGCACAATGCAGACTCCGCTCATACACTAAAGTTAGAGTGTCTGGGACTTTCCAGTCTGACAGTGTGGGTGTGTGTGCTGTCCAGCTGAAGTCATCAGCTCCTGGCTTCAACCTATTAGAAGACACCACACCCAACATAAGCTTCCAGCTTCCTGCTGAAAACTGCCAGATATAGCTTATGCTTCCCTGGTTAGGTCTTGTTCTCCTGCTCTGAATGTCTTTTCCTGTGTTACCTCGGTCTGTTTTTGGATGCTTCTCCTGCCTTTAAATTTTGTACTTTGCAACCATGTTGGTTTTGACCCACCTCCCAGACTATTCATACAGACCCAGATTTTGTTCTTCTCTTGACCTCCCGGCTTTAACCATGAGTGGCAACTATTCCTGCCTCTGGTTCACGCCTGTGGACGGCAGCCCATTCATAGATAGCTATTTTCTGGACACTGTTATAAATCCAGATAACTGTATAGGGTTTATTGGGATTCTGTCAAGCTGAGGAACTTATTCCAAGTCTGCCCGAGACAGCCGCTTGAGGCTGTGGCCTCTAACAGTCATCACTCATAGATATTGGATAGTTGGTCAGTCCCTCCACAATCTTTAGGTTTGGACCATATTCATCTTGTATGTACAGGTACGTGAACCTGAGAGCTCAAACCAGTGTTATTCACAGATTCATGTACACACCTTTACATACACACGCATGCCATGCAGTAAGTAATTGAAGTGCATCTGTGGTTATGCACAATGACGACTGATTGAATATTGATCAATAAACATAAAAATAAAAACCCCAGTGCCACCGGCTGCCCGCTGCTCAGAAACTGCTCTCATAAATGTGAACTTTAATTGCTTCCTCTTACATTTCACAATATTCTGCTATTTTCACAGTGTGCCGCCAGGTCACCAAAATGTCTCATTTTCTTTTGCATCTTCCTGTCAAAAGAATGTATAGAATCTCTCCGGTCACGGGATCATCCAGGTGGGAGAGCCGATAGTTCAGCTGTAAGGCTAATACATACCCATCATCTCTCTTCTGAAATTAAAAGGAGAAGTCTACAATTATCTATATAAGGGATACAGAGCGATCCGCTGAGCTGGAAATTTGTATAATGTCTCATGATTATATATGAGGCTCATGTGGCCAATAAGCAGATGAATCCCAATGTGGAAATCTTAGTGCTCGAAGACTTCCATTCATTCACCCATATTGAAGAGATTCTGGGAAGTCCTACTGCCGGCTCATCAACCAGTTGTCATCTCTGGGTAGACGTGTCCAAACTATAGTTTGGTAGCTAGAGCTGTTAATATCATCCATATACACCATGTAAGGTCTAATTATCTGAACACGGGAACATCCCATCTACGTGCACTATTCTTAAAAAACTTCTCATTAAATTTTGGGATACAGCATTAAAAATGGTATCCCAATTAATGGGGGGCATATTTAGAGATCGGAAGAATAGAAGGAACAAGGTGAAGAAGACCAACAACCTGATGGGTTGATACAATCAAGATATTGCCGGAAAAGAATCTAGTGGACCTATCTAGGCGGAGAAGACCCTGATGGACCTATCTAAGCCGAGTAGACCCTGGTAGACCTATCTAGACTTGGAGAAGACTCTGATAGACCTATCTAGGTTTGCCGAGTAGACCCTGGTAGACCTATCTAGACTTGGAGAAGACTCTGATAGACCTATCTAGGTTTGCAGAAGACCCTGGTGGGCCTATCTAGGCTTGTAGGCGACCCTGCTGAACCTATCTAGGCTTGGTTGAAAACCCTAGCGGATCTATCTAGGCTTGGAGAAGACCTTGGTGGACATATCTAGGCTTGGAGAAGACCATGGTGGACCTATCTAGGCTTGGGGACCCTGGTGGACCTATCTAGGCTTGGGGACCCTGGTGGACCTATCTAAGCTGCACTACAATGATTTTCCTACAGAGCATTTATCTATCTAGTCGCCATGGCTCGAGATTGAGCTGAAGGGTGGTAAAATAAATAGATAAATTTAGCGATCTGCCATCCTTTTCTGCATGAGTGTTGGTGGCCTTATGCACTAAAATAAAATTGGTCAAACCTGACAATATTGAGGGATGCAGTTGGCCACCTGATGTGAGACCAACTTTTGTTTGACCTACATTATGAAAAAAATGTTTGAACATATTAGATTAAAGAAGGCAAGCTCAAGTTTCTCATTGACTTCTATTATATTCAGTACTCAAATTGCGCCAACCTGAGTATCCGATCTGCTCGTTTTAAGTACCGATCACCGTGCAGGATAGTGCACGCTTATCACTACTGACAAATGTTTGTCTGCATTGCCACCTTAACTTCTGGGACTCATGATTGCAAGATAGTCTACAGTACTTAGAGTGCTACAGCCTTCCAATTTGGCAGCCAGCTGAGGTCCAGAAGGTTGGACTTTTTCCATTTTTCCTACACAAATAAAATGCAGGCACCACAACTCAGTGGTAATGAAGAAAGTGGCCCAGGCTTTCCTTTCAATAATTGCAAAAAATCTCTTTAATAAAGATTCAGCATCTTCCCAAATCCACAGCAAAATGTATAAACAACATGTCGGTTAGTATGGCAGAAGAGGACAGCCGTCTACAGGCGACGTGTTTCAGACTTGTTTGTCCGACATGATTTTCTTCATTACCACTATGGTGGCTTTCCAGGACGTCGGCCCGTTGTATGCCGTCCTCACCACAACTCAGTACCTTTGACCTGAACTAGTTCTCCAGATGAGAGCAAAGGTGTGCAGAATAAAACAAAATAACAAAAATGGCCATCTTCATTCTCATTATAGGTGAGGAGCTGACCACTGGAGATATTCCAAAACGTATTCAGGTGGAACAACTATATATAAGTGAGGTTGGGCATTGTTGTCGGGTGACTTGCCCTGCCTTCAATTAAGCTCACATGGGTGTGGGAAAATGAGATACGAGGAGCTGTTTGGGGGGCCCTTACACCAGGACAAGGAAAGAACACCTCAGTCATCAAAATTGTTTTTCCCATGACTTAGGCTGCCTTCACACTTGCAGATGGATCTGCAGCGTTTTGCAGATGCATCTGCAAGTGTGAGCATGCTGACCGCGGCCCCTATGTTTATAATAGGGCGCACGCGGTGTGAAAGCTCTCATTCACTCCTATATGTGTACTGTCAGCAGGCGTATGCCTGCTGACAGATCACACACTCCCGCCCGCAGCATGGACGCTACATCTCGCGTCCACAGTGCGGACGGGAGTGTGTGATCTGTCAGCAGGCATACGCCTGCTGACAGTACACATATAGGAGTGAATGAGAGCTTTCACACCGCGTGCGCCCTATTATAAACATAGGGGCCGCGGTCAGCATGCTCACACTTGCAGATGCATCTGCAAAACGCTGCAGATCCATCTGCAAGTGTGAAGCCAGCCTAACAAAATGGTGACTCTGCATGGTCAAAAAGCAATATGAGGACCCCACCAGGTTCTGGCTATGCTCCCATGATGAGTTTTTTTATATTGCAGGATATCTTGAATATTTCCCACCTGCAAACTCACTGTGGGAACGTAGTCTTATATGCCAATACAAGACTTGGATACAAAAAAATGTTTTCACATGTCCGAGGCTCAACTTATCCTTCCGCCTACTGTATATACCTTGATTTGAAATTGACTATAGCTGTGACAATTATATGTCTCGTATACCAATCTTTACTGTAAATTCACTGAGCTGTAAAAATAAAAGCGAGAGAATGTGTAGCTAAAGATTACACAACAATGAAAGTCTGCTGCCTTATAATAATTAACCTCAGACTGGAATGTCAGCAATGTATGGCCCATAATGTACAGTAAATGGTCCATGATACTCCATATAGGTTTACTGTAACAGACGATTAAAGAAAACAACTGCAGATGTCAAGAATTAAAGCATTTATACTTCATGATGCCAAGTGACTCGAGTAAATTTCCTGTTAAAGGGGTCATCCGGGAATAGAAAACACAATAAATAACTAAAAAGGAAATGTCATCATAAATAAATTCCTAGACAACATTAATTAGCAAATCACAAACCTTCTTACACTGAATGTTAATAGGACAGGAGCCTTTGATCGTGAAGCTCCCATCATTCATGTTTAGAAAGCTGTG
>JARQOC010000007.1:156547787-156558316 GCA_033576535.1 Allobates femoralis
GCTGGCAAGTGCGGTTTATTATTTTTTTTTTTAAATGGAGCAGTGCTTCAGTGTAAAGCAATGGGAACAGCAAGGGAAAGGGGAGATCTAACACTGAAGAATTCTAGTCAGTATTTTTCATAGATATTTGTAAACCAAAACTAGGAGTGGAACCCATAAAAATAAAGTATAAAATGTCCCCCTCCCCCCCCCCCCCCCAATGTGTTGGACACCCGAATATTTCAATAGTGCTATAATAGTCACTAGTTATAGTTGTGTCCTAATAAAGCAAAGTTGTAGTGTAAAGCAATAGAAAAACAGCAAAACAGAGCAGTAGTCAGCGCTTCTGATGAGACCGCTCTAGATTTCAGACTTGAGTATTCGGCTATGTGCATGCCTAGCGGTTTTTGTGCGTTTTCATTGCAGATTTTAAAATCCTGTAAGGGTGCGTGCACACGATCAGTGTACGCAGCGTTTTGGATGCAGCGTCTTGCTGCTGTGTCCAAAACGCTGCGTAGTACAGTACAGGCATAGTGGATGGGATTTCAAGAAATCCCATCCTCACTATGCGTAACCCGCCTGCAGCGTGTTTGGAGCTGTGGTGCAGGTTGCCGTGAGTCCGCTCCTCCGCAGCATGTTTATTTCATGTTGCGGAGTCGGAAGCGGCTGCCATCGGGTGACTGCAGGGAGAAGCCACCCCGCACCCGCCGCACATGGTGAGTACAGGGCGGCTGCGGTCTCCCTGCGGCCACCTGCGGCTTCCCTCAGGTCCAGAGGAGCTGCGTCCAACACGCAGCTCCTCCGGACCGTGAGCACGCACCCTAAGGGAAAAAGCGTGCCAGCAAAGTCAATGAGAATCCTGAAGTGCTGTGCACACCTTCAGGTTTTTTTCCCTTACAGATTTTGGTGCTAAAAAATGAAGCAGCAGCATGTCAATAGTTTCTGCGTGTTTCCCTGCGTTCTCCACTCAGACAGTGTTAAATGCAAGTCAAAATGCGCATTGAAAAATGTAAGAGAATGCTACATGGAGATGCGGATTTGGTACAGAAATATTCTGCTAGATGGGCACAGTGCCTTACGTTAAGCTGCATCATCTACTGGAGTTGGAGGCAGTGATTCAAGTCCTGTCTGATCAGAGGCTTGGATTTATTCTCCATCTTTGGCGGCCGTCACACGCTACAATATCGTGAGCGATATCGTTAGCGATCACGTGCACGCGCGATCGCTAACAATATCGTTCACATCGCTGGTGAGCTGTCACACAGACAGACTCACCAGCGATGTGGAGCAGCGAGATCGCTGGTAACTATGGTACACATCAGGTTACTAGGCGCCGCGCGGCGCTTAGTAACCCGACGTTTACCATAGTTACCATCTCCCAGCATAGGCTCTGCCGCTGGGAGATCGTTCATCGTGGTGTCACACACCACGATGAAGCAGATTGATCAAGCGATGATCGCTTGATATGAGCTCCGGCTCACATATCTGCGATGTCACGATCAAGCGATTTTACATTGTAAAATCGCTGATACCACGCAGCAGATGAACAAACGATATCGCTTAAGTGATCAAAAAGCAGATCCTTAAGCGATAGATATCGTGCAAATTGATGCGTCTGACGGCCGCCTTTCTCCCATGCTTTACACTACATCTCTGCTTCATTAGAAAACCTCAGTAGTGAAAAGTTGCAGTTCACTGCAGTGTCTATTGGAGTCTGATGTGGGCTCCTGTCTCCTCATCCACCTCTCGCCTATGCTTTACACTACAGCTCTGATCCATAAGGGCACCTGTGTGTTGAGTGGCTCCAGGCCATTTGCATTGTATGTTGGAATCTGCTGTAGGGTGAAAGCTATCCCTTATCTCATCAGAGGCTTAGGTGGTTTGTTGTCCCTCCCCCATACTTTACACTACAACTCTGCTTTGAATTGAGATGCTCCAGTTTATAGCCTCATTATCTACTGGAGAATTGAATTCATCTTCTTTTTTTTTTTTTGTACCAGAGGCTCAGGTTTCTGCTGTCCTCCATGCTTTACACTACAGCCCACTCCATTAGGGCACCTCTACTTGTAAAGGCTCCAGCCTTAGCAGCATTGTCAATTGGAGTCTGAGGTAGTATAAAATGTAATTTGTCTCAATAGAGGTGTTTTTTTTTTTTTTTATTTATATTTTTTCAATTTCTTTTTACTATTCCACTCTTTCTCTTTAATTCTTTCTTTATAAAGATTCAGGACTATTGTTGAGGGATTGTGTATCATCAGTTGCCTGATTATAGGAGATCTGCCTTATATATAAATTCCTGATGATTGTGCAGTACTCCTTTATGGTGGGTTTAAACGTCGCGATATCGGCGTCCAACTATGACCCAACTCCGACCAAAAGTCAGATGGTTCGTGAGTTGGAGCTGATATCGTTCCTGCGTTGTACGGTCTGAACATCTGATACGATGCAGGAACGATGCAAAACCGATATCGGGGGTTGAATGAGCGTGCTATTCAACCGCCCGATATCGGATGCCTGTTGTAGCCGCATCGTCCCGTCTGACAGCTCAACTCCGATGTGTACTGCCACGTCACCCATTCACTCCCATGTTAAATGGTCGTTCCTGGGTTGGGGGGCGTACACATCGTCGGGACGTGGTATCCCGATATCGGGCTGTCTAAACCGGCGATGCGATGGCGGGAAAAACGCGCTCAAAAAGCACGCTCCCGCGTCGTTGGCTACGATATCGGCCCGATATCGCGACGTGTAAACCCACCATTATACACTATTCTATGAAGGTCAGCTCTTGGGACCCTATAATGTATGCCAGGGGCCCCAGTTTTCACATGCTGTATTTTTGCCAGGGATCCTGTGTATTCGCCCTGCAGCAGTGTGCGGTATTGGTGGGAGTTACAACATTGTCATATCAAAGGGCTTTGAAGTTCACATCTGTAGGAAGTTAGACAATAAATCCTGGAGGAGGGCGGCTTTAATCTAACAATGAGGAGGCCTGTGACTCCTTCACCTGCATCTCCCCAAAGTAAATCAGTTCCTGTAAAGTCAGACCTCAAGTCGCCCCCTGCTGACATTTTTTCCATTATTAGGAAAGGTGAGTGGTATCCTACACACAAACTGAGTACATCACCCACTTTTCTCCAGCAACCCCATAGAGCAGTGCTCCCCAACTCCTGTCCTCAAGACCCATCCATCAACAATACAGGTTTACAGGATTTCCTTAGTATTACACAGGTGATAATTTAATTACCTGTGCCATGCTAAGGAAATCCAGAAAATCTCCACTGATGGGGGGGCTCTTGAGGACTGGACTTGGGGAACACTGCTATAGGCAATGAATGGAGCGAAGTCCGATCATACGCACAGCTCATCCACCAGAACAGGGCACCTTTGTCCCCATCTGATTGATCAGTGGGGTCTCAGTGGTCAGACCCTCACTAATCTATCCTGTTACCTTCTCGTACCCTTCACACTGCGTTTTTTGCACATCAGTCTGGATCCTTGAATTTCAAGGACCACACGGACAGGCACGGATCTGATCAAATGGATGACAACTGATGTCCACAGATCAGTGTTTTTCACTGATCCATCATCAGTACCAGAGATGGGGCAGGAAAGAGCTGTACTTTGCTCCTGAGCATGCTCAGTACAGCACAACAGATCCGTCCGTGTTTTTCACGGATCTATCTCTATAGACCCCCATGTTATTTGACGCGGGCAGCTACGGATCCGTTTGTGTCCGCTTTTTTTGAAGGCAGCCCAAAATCGCAACAGTCTCTGATTCTGGGACCATGAAAAAAGCGGACACAAACCGATCCCTGACAAAATTGACACACACGGATGGCCATATGGGACCAATCTGTGCCCATAGGTATACATGGGAGGCCAAAACTGATCAGTGGCTATCAGTAGACCCAGAGCACAAAAAACACAGTGTGAAGGCAGCCGTACCCAGAATACCCCTATATTACCCACGCTCGGTGCATCCTGGCATGTCACTTCCCGGTTTCCTCCAAGTCCCAACTTGCCAGGATAGTTGTGACTCCCAAGCTGCTGGGCCTGGAATCTGCCTGCTCCCACAAAGAATCTTAGCTCCCTCGCCCGCCTGGCTCCCATCTTGGTGACCCTTCTCCTGCCAGATCCAGGGGGCCTGGTGTGGAGCTTCTGTTCACACCTCCCTGCTAAAGCTGCAAGAAGTGTCGCATTTGCAAATAGAAACTATTTATTCTTCCTGAGACCCCCAGGGGGCTTTTATTTAGTCTATTTTGGGTGCAAGGATGAAAAGACAGAAATGTGACACTGAGGTGCAATGAATGACATGTCAGCAGGGGCTGCCTCCAAGGTGGTCACATTAGCTTTGATCTGTAGATCACAGCTGAGCCACCATTGAACCAAAGCATCTGATCCTGTCCTGTGTGATAGTGTGTTGTGTGATGCTATCTACTGAGTCTTATCTAATTATCATGTGTAATACTGTGTCAGGCTGCTTTCACATTGCTATTTTTGAGGATCCATGGCTGTCTGTTGTAAAACGGACAGCCAAGGATCCGATTTGGCCCCCATGTTATCCTATGGGCACAAGTTGGATTGAATTTGGCCTAATTGCCATCCAATTTTGTCGGATCCGATTTGTGTCCGATTTTTTTGCTGTGCCCAAAATAGGAGACTGCTCTTATTTTGGGCACAGCAAAAAATTAGACACTAATTGGATCCGACAAAATCGGATGGTAATTAGGCCAAATCTGACCTGATCCGCGACCTTTAATCTGGGGGCCTATAGAGCAAGGTCTGAGAAAACACAGGATCATTTCTCGGACCCGATTTTAGTGTACTGAGCATGCTCAGTACACTAAAACTGCTCCTTACCATCTAATTTCACGTCTGCAATGTATATCCATACATTGCGGAAGTGAAATTTAGTAATAGAAAGGGTTAAAAATAAAAAAAATCTCTATTCTCACCTTCCAGCATCCCTGACGCCTCAGCAAGCTCCGGATGCTAGAGACCTGCAGTAACGCAAACCCGATCAGCTGATCAGTGACATGACGATTACCAGCGGTAACTGCGGTCATGTGACCTGTGATGCTGCCGGGTTGTGACGTAACTGCAGGTCCTCTAAGCATCGGAGCTTGCTGAGCGTCGGGATCGCTGGAAGGTGAGAATATACTTTTTTTTTTTAATATTTTTAACCCCTTGCTTTTACTTAATTTCACTTCCACAATGTATGGATATACATTGCGGAAGTGAAGTTAGACGGTAGGAGCAGTTTTAGTGTACTGAGCATGCTCTCTCTACGTGATCATGTCATGTGTGAGCTGCTGTATGTAATCTTGTCATCTGTGTGTATATCTGCTGCTCTGTTTGCACTTTTGCTGGTGCTGCGGCTCTGCTGAGATTTTCCCCGGTTTGTGGGTTGATATATTATTTATTGGCTGATGTGAGATGGACATTGGAAGTGACAGCGTTTGCAGGAGGAGAGCAGCCGTCCCCGGGCGTGTGTCTCTGAGGATGGTGGCACTGCGTGCACCTGGCAGGAATCGCATCAGCTTCCAGCCTGGAGATACCGCGCCACCTCCTTAATGTGAGGAAGGGAGACCTCTCCCAAATGCCCTCCTAGACCACCACATGTGTCCCTGCCCCCGCCCTCCAGAACTGGGCTCATGGCACAAAGGATCTGAGTATAATCCAGGTCATTGAAATGTGTCACGTGTAAGGTTGAATTTATTCTCCAACATTTCATGCAAAATAATCGCCTTTCAAGGACGAGTCCCTTCATTTCTGTCTCTTGCTCGTACATCAGGCCGTTGTGCACTGAGCGATCCTGAATGTTCTCTATACAATTGAAGGTGCCCCCCTCTGTCTGCAGCGACACGGGCATCACTGACTGTAGTAGTGATAGCACTGCGTTGCGATCAGACATGAGTTGCACATCCTATACTAAGAGCTATTCATCATCTCCAGGAGATTATTAAAGGGTTTTTCAGTACTGATTTTTTTTATTTCATTTTATGGTCTTAAACCATAAACAGGGCTTTCAGGATCCCAGCAGATCCAGAACCGGCCACTCTGGAGGTCACCAGGACCAGTCTGCAGTGTTCAGGTATCTAGAAGAAGCCCATCATCACAGACCCATCCAATGTCGGACTCTTCTAGTCACCTGAACACTGCAATCAACCGCAGACTGCAGCGGTTCCTGGTGACAAACGCAGCAGACCATTTCCATGCTGGTGCAGATCACTGGAGCAGCCTGTGCCGGATCCGCAGAGGTGCTGGAGGGCAAGTCTGCTTCAGTGTATTGATTTGAAACCATTATGTCTGCAAAATTAATTGTGACAACCCCTCTAACATTCGAAATATACAGTGTCTTGAAAAAGTATTCATACCTTGTGAACGTTTCCGCATTTTGTTTCATTTTACACCAATAAAATGTATTATTAATAATAATAATATAATATTTATTCATATATACAGCACTATTAATTCCATAGCAATTTACATACATAAGTAAATGTATTTTATTAGACTTTTATACTATATGCCATCATTAAATAGTAAGTATTTGTGAAGTGTAATGGAAATGAGACCTGGTTTTCAATATTTTTAAAATACAAATCTGAAAATTGTGACGTGCATTTATTTTCGGCCCCCTGTAGCCTGACACTCCTAAGGCCTGTTTCACACATCCGTGCCTCTGGCAAGTATGCGGTTCCGTGCTGACACATGCGGAGGCACGGACACACGGGGACACACGATCACCTATGGCCCCCTTCACACGTCCGTTATTCTGCACGGACCGTGTCGTTGTGGAGCAGATGCTGTCAGTGTGCTCCACATGGCGACATGTCCTTTCTTTTGTGGAAGGACGGACTGCTTTTGCCCCAAAATGTCCTGCACACTGATGTTCACCGTGTGGCATCCATGTTCACGGACCACGGGCAAAATTGTAAAAAATAAATTTCATACTCGCCTGCCTCCAGCGCTGCCTGTTCCTCTCTCTTCCGATGCCGCTAATTAGCCTCATGAATATTCACTGTCACTGAGCCCAACGGCAAACTGGAAGTGAGAGGACCAGGCAGCACTGGACAGAGGAGAGTATAGTGAGTATGTAATGACAGGCTGTCCGTGTGCTATCCACGGATAGCGCATGGACAGCACATGTGTCACACGATCTGTGACATATGAATACAAACCCCTCCCACAACGGCCTTGTCTCCCGTCCGTGGTTTCACGGATGTGTGAAACAGGCCTAAATAAATTCCTAAGTAACCAATTGCCTCCAGAAGTCATATAATTAGTAAATTGAATTCACCTGTGTGCAATTTATTGATCTGTTATGTTGCGTGAGAACATAAGGGATCAAACAGCATCATGAAAACCAAGGAACACACCAGACAGGTCAGGGATAAACTTGTGGAGGAGATTAAAGCAGAGTTGGGGTATATAAGAAAAAATAGCCCAAGCTCTGTACATCTCACAGAGCATTGTTCAATCCATTATCCAAAAATAGGTATATGGCACAACTGCAAACTACCAAGACATGGCGGGTCCACCAAGATTGACGTCCCAAAACATTGCCACAGTAATCAGAAGAGGCCAAAAGGCCCATGGTCACTGGAGAAGACGCAGAAAATCATAGCTTGGGGGGAATAATCCATCCACAAGACCATTATGTTGAATATTTCCTAAATCTGGCCTATGTGGGGGAGTGGCAAGAAGAAAGACATTTTTGAAAGGAAGAAGCCATAAGAAGTCCTGTGTGCAGTTTGCAAAAAGCCACGTAGAGGACAACTGTGAGCGTGTGGAAGAAGGTGCTCCGTTCAGATCAGATCAAAGCAGAACCTTTTGTGGTTGGGGTATGGTGGAAAACATAAACTGAACATCACCCTGAAAACATCATCCCCACCATCACACATGGTGGTGGCAGCATCCTCTGTGGGGGGCTTTTCTTCAGCAGGGGCAGGGAAGCTGGTCAGAGGTGATAGGAAGATGGATTGAGTTAAATACACAACAATCCTGAAGGAAATCTTGCTAGAGGCTGAAAAAGACCTGAGACATGGGTGTAGGTTCACCTTCCAGCAGGACAACAACCCTAAACATCCTGCCAGAGCTACAATGGAGGGTCAATAGCAATGCATATTCATGTGTGTGAATATCCAGTTGGTCCAGACCGAAATACCATTGAGAACTTGTAAAAATTGCTAATACAGACGTCTCCATCCAATCTCACTGAGCGCTCCTGAGCAAAGAAGGGGCAAAATCCCAGTCTGTAGATGTGCAAAGCTGGAGAGCCGTCCCCCAAAAGACTCGCAGCAGTAATTGCAGCAAAAGGTGATCGTACAAAGTATTGACTGGGGGGAGGGGATGAATACAAATGCATGTCACGTTTTTCAGATTTACATATATAAAATAATTAGAAAATCGTATCATTTCCATTATTACACTTCACAAATGCTACATTTAAGTTTATGGATGTGACGTGAAACACTGTGGAACAGTTCAGGGGTATGAGCTCTTTTACAAGACACCATATGCACATGTGATTGTGAGTCACATAGGGCAGATCCTTCTCCCATTTCTGGAGCATTGTCATCGAGGATTCGGGGGCTATCGTTGCAGGACTCTGTTTTGTCTGGATTCTGGAGGGAGAGGGGCAGATTTATGCTGCGACTCTCATCTGTCGGAGCCTTGAGCAAATATTTATAAGATCCTTTCCGCGTGCGTCAGTGCCGGAGCCCCGAGCTCTTCCTAATAGGGTCTGGAGCTTTGTCTGAGCCGGGCCCCGTCCTGGGAATTTGCTTCCGTCTGTGACTCAGCGCCCACCAGAGCCTCAATCACACAACGACCGAGGTGTAAATGATAGAAAGATTTGTGTGAAAATCGCAGATCCGAGCGTTTCTCCCACGCCCGTCCTCCCGCACAAACACTTTTAACACTTTGGATTTTTATAGCCTGTGATACATTCATGGGGTACAACATCCCAGCGCCACCTCCTTGAACATCCAACCATTCGCAGGTAGCTCGGTGCCCCCCCCAAGATCAGCACACTACCTGCTTAAAGGCTCTGTGCTGCTGCTCCTTCCCATTGTAACCCAGTTGGTGGCCTCCAATGAGACCAGTACACTCCTATTCTATAATGCTGGGATCCCTGTTCCTTTATGTCACTCTGAATTTGACCTACCTCAGATTGACACTCTGTGCTGCTAGAAAGAAGCTGGCACCTTCCAAGGTGTATTTCTCAGGCTATGACCTCGCTCGTTACTTATGGTTTGCTGCATACTAGGAAGGGATCTACAGGGTGGTCATTTATATGGATGCACCTAAATAAAATGGGAACGGTTGGTGATATCAACTTCCGTTTGTGGCACATTAGTATATTGGGAGGGGGATGATTTTTCCAGATTAGTGGTGACCATGGTGCCATTTTGAAGTCGGCCATTTTGGATACAACTTTATTTTTTCAATGGGAAGAGGGTCATGTGACACATCAAACCTATTGAGAATTTCTTAAGAAAAACAATGGTGTGCTTGGTTTTAAATAACTTTATTCTTTCATGAGTTATTTACAAGTTTATGATCACTTATAAAATGTGTTCAAAGTGCTGGCCCATTGTGTTGGATTGTCAATACAACCCTCTTCTCCCACTCTTGACACACTGATAGCAACACCGCAGAAGAAATGCTGCACAGGCTTCCAGATCTGTGTTCAGATGCTGCACATCTCGTATCTTCACAGCATAGACAATTGCCTTCAGATGAGTGATGAGGGAAACTTTTATGTGAACGGTGAAGATAACAAACAAAACCAGCGCTATTGGTCTGACACTAACCCACAGTGGATAGATCCCTCCAAGACTGCTGGAACACAGACATTGATGGTATGGTGTGGTATATGGGGTACAAAGATAGTGGGGCCATTCTTCATCAATGGAACTCAATGCACTGGATATCTGAAATTGCTACATGATTCAGATATCCAGTGCCATTGAGTTTTCCATTGATGAAGAATGGCCCACTATCTTTGTACCCCATATACCACACCATACCATCAATTTTTGTGTTCCAGCAGTCTTGGAGGGATCTCTCCACTGTGGGTTAGTGTCAGACCAATAGCGCTGGTTTTGTTTGTTAACTTCACCATTCACAAAAAGTTTGCCTCATCACTCATCTGAAGGCAATTGTCTATGCTGTGAAGATACAGATGTGCAGCATCTGACACAGCGGATACTGGAGGCCTGTGCAGCATTTCTTCTGCGGTGTTGCTATCAGTGTGTCCAGAGTGGGAGAAGAGGGTTGTATTGACAATCCAACACAATGGCCCGCACTTGAACACATTTTATAAGTGATCATAAACTTGTAAATAACTCATGAAAGAATAAAGTGTAATGTAAAACCAAGCACACCATTGTTTTTCTTATGAAATTCTCAATAAATTTGATGTGTCACATGACCCTCTTTCCATTGAAAAAAATAAATGTTGGATCTAAAATGGCCGACTTCAAAATGCCGCCATGGTCACCACCCATCTGGAAAATTTTCTCCCTCCCATATACTAATGT
>JARQOC010000007.1:156558416-156578406 GCA_033576535.1 Allobates femoralis
GACTTCCATGAGCTTGAAGGACTGCAGCCATGCGGTTCAACAATGATTCATACAATTTATTAATGAAGTCATCAGGAATAGCAAAGAATGCAGTCTTACATGTCTCCCAGAGTTCATCTAGATTCTTTGATTTTGTCTTCCAAGCTTTCTCTTTCATCCTACCCCAAACATGCTCAATGATGTTCATGTCTGGTGACTGGGCTGGCCAGTCCTTGAGCACCTGATCTTTTGTGCCTGGAGGAACTTTGTTGTAGAGATGGATGTATGAGATGGAGCACCATCCTGCTGCTGAATTTGACCCCTTTTATGATTTGGAATATAAGAGGTAGCTAATACTTCTTGATGTGTTCTGGGTGTATTTTGGATCCATACGGGCTCCAATAGGTATCCTGCAGTATTTGCGGCGGCTGTGGTGTAATTCTACTGAAGATACATCAGAGAAATCCACCTTCTGCCACTTTTCCAGCATCCATGTGTTTAGCAGGCTATAGAACTTTGCTAATGCCACACGTATTTTTATTCACCTTTTGTTTAGTGCTGGCTTCTGGGCACTGATTCGACCATGGAGGCCATTTCAAGACAGAATCCTACAAACTGTTCTAGTTGACACAGGGACTTGAGGTGACCAGGCCTGTTGGAGCTCTGCTGCAGTGGAAGAGGGGATTGCTTTGGATTTTCTAACCAACAAACCTTCCTCCTGAGCAGTTGTCTTGCAGGGTCTGCCGGACCTGGGCTTGTCAAGCACATCTCCAGTCTCTTCAAATCTTTTTTTTTATTCTTTGTACTTGATGCTGAGACACATTAAAGGTGCCAGCCACCTCTGCAGTGGATCTGGTCTTCAGCCTCTTGATAATCAAGGCTTTGGTCGCAGGGTGGATTTTTGGCATGTTGTCAGAGCTCAAGTTGCAGTTCAAGTGAAGGTCTTGGGTGCTGGATTTCTTTTTATACACACCCACTAATTAACCGATCATTTACTGAGCACAGGTGAGGATGTAAACTAGGATTGGGTGCATTATATAATCAGGCGACAAAACTTTTGTCTTACCAAAATCTGACCATTCTGTATTCATTAAATGATCAATATTTCAGCATTGATGACAATTTATTTTCCTAACCTAAACCTCATTTCGGAGAGTTTCAGCTTTCAAAAGAGTAATTTATACAACCAATGGATGAATTTAATGTCGGGTTATAAGTAGGGATGAGCGAGTATGCTCGGCGCTACTCATTACTCGCACGAGTATCCCGGTACTCGGGATGCTCGGCGAGCACAGAGTACCGCCGAGATGCTCGGACTGCTCGCTAATAATTATCGATCTGACACAAATGCACTACTCCCTTCAGTGCACACAGTGAGCTGGCACCACACAGAGAGCAGATTAATTGTTAGGATCCCTCTGGGGGCCACAGTAAGGTGTTATAGTTGCGGCGATTTGAAAAAGTCCACCCTCCCGCCCTTTCCCAGAAATACCCGTTTTATAACCGGAAGTCTGTGGGCGGAGCCTGTCACTCATTGACTTACATTGGGCTCGGTGCTCTGGCCGAGTACACGAGTATCTTGAGATGCTCGGCCCGAGCACCCGAGCATTTTAGTGCTTGCTCATCACTAGTTATAAGCTTTTATTTACATAACATGGATAAGCGACATAACTTTTGTCAGGGACTGTAATATCTGGATTTTCTTACATTTATTTATGATTCCTATAACTCCAAATTTAATTTTATGACTTTTGGATTATTTATTAAACTCAGGGGAAAGTTTTATGAAATGATAAACCTTTATTTTTGTAATGAGATTTTAATAAAATGGACACATGAGCTGCACGTTTGTCACAACTTCATACAAGGGAATGAATGTCTTTACATTATATTGTAATGGTGCATTGCGTAAAGTACAACAGGGAAAATAAAGCAGAGTATTATATTTGTGGTACATTATTTTTTTTTGCATATTCTAATACATGAAGCATTTATATTTTCTGCACACTGAGCCGATCTTTCTATGGATAATATTTTGATTTGTTGATTTGCCTTTTTTTTTTTTTCGGCTGGAAATGCTACAGCCAAAAAACCCCAGCAGATACAGTTTGGATTTTTCTTTTGAGTTCACGGCTTTATCTTTTGATAGATCAGGCTTTTATGGAATCAATTGGAGAACTTTGCCAGAGTATTCATCCAGTTACACCAACAAACTTAAAATATAAATCTGTAAATTGTGATGTGCATTTCTATTCAACCCCCCCCCCCCCCCCCGATTCAATACTTTGGCTATGTAGTGAAAGGTGATCTACAATCAGTGACTTCCAATGAGGTTCGGGTCAAGTTTTAGTCCCTAATAGGGCCATCACACGCAGCAATGTCGTCAGTGATCTGATCACTGACGACATTGACGGATGATCGCTGGTGAGCTGTCACACAGGCAGGCTCACCAGCATTCATTTTACCAGCGACATTGTGGAAATGATTTCTATATAGTTTCCACGATGTCTGCAGGCTGGTATCCAGGGTAACTAGGCAGCGCGCGCTGCCTAGATACCCGATGTGTACCTAAGTTACCAGCCTTCTCCGCTCACCGGCTGGTATGGGGTAACTAGGGTCCCTAGTTACCCGCTGTGTACCTTAGATACCAGCCGGTGAGTGTAGTTAACAGCCTTCTAAGGTACACATCGGGTATCTAGGCAGCGCGCGCTGCCTAGTTACCTGCAGTTTACCCTGGATACCAGCTCCCAGCGCTTCCTGAGAGGCACTGGGAGCTGGCTGATCGCATCTCCCAGTGTCACATGCAGCGATGCTGCGTGTCCACCGGGCGACTGTCATCAGGTTTTAGAACAGATTCTAAAACCTGGCGACCATCAACCAGCGATTATCATGTCTGCTCATTTCTACTCTTGAGGACCCTTGATCTAAACGATCCATTCTAGGTTGGGGATTGCCATCACAAGCCTCATCACTTTCCATCAGTGTCACAGTGGGGGTCGATGGGAGCCATTAAACCTCCTCCTTTACATGCTTCCATCTGTGATTGAAAACGGCAGTGACTGGAGATCGCCCCAATCGCTGCCGTCTCAGTAAGGGCCGCTTCACACTGCGGCGTGATCCTGTCCGGGATGACCCAGACAGCCGCGGAGCGGATCAGCACACAGGACTGGGGGGAAAATATGCCTTCTGGTCCGGTGTGCAGCGCACGCAGCTGCTGACAGGTCAGGACCACGGCGCCCGCGGTCTTGACTTATCAGCAGCGGGAACTGCGTGCGCTGCACACCGGACCGGAGGGCATATTTTCCCCCCAGTCCTGTGTGCTGATCCGCTCCGCGGCTGTCTGGGTCATCCCGGACAGGATCACGCCGCAGTGTGAAGCGGCCATAAGTCTAAGTTCACATGTCCAGTAATTATCTGTTAGAACTGATCCAGCAAAGATCTGTTGAAGAAAACCTCTGCAAACACAACTTTTTTTTTTTTGTCCGTAGGTAAACAACAGATTTCTGCAGGATCAGGTTTTTTTAACAATGGAATCTATGGAAAATGGATCAGTTAACAGAAAAGGGCCTAAGTAACTTGTTTCTGCTTTAGTTTTTGAATGTTATTATATGATTCTAAAAACTTACTATCAAAGTTTCTTAACCTAATACGATTTATGTATGTGTCATATGATGGATGATAATCCAGCACATTTCTTTAAAAAAAAACAAAAAAACAGGACTTAAAGTTGGGGAAAAATAAAACTTTATTTCACCAAGTAATAAAACAAAACAAGAAAACTTTTCAGTACAGCTTGCCCAAAGTTCAGTATTGCTGGAGAGGCTGCAATTCGTGTTGCTTGTATTCATTAATGGCACAATCTGACGGCGCCTCCTGTGGTGCTGTCTGGTAAGGCGGTGCCCTAGTCCTCACCGGACATGTTACCCTGAGTGCAAACGATCAACGATGATAGTGACGTGTACGAAACACCCCTGTGATGGTCAATATATTACATTTTAAACACTCCCCATTCCCATTAAACATTGGAAACATCTGACCAGTTTATCAACACTGGAAAGAAAAAAAAAAAGATCGATAAATCTAATATTTTGTGCAATTTGCAAAAAACAAAACAAAAACCCTACATTAAATTATATTAACATTCGCAAACAGTAACACTAACTATTCCCGGTTTGATTGTCTTTCTATCAGACTGTAAAGCTCTGTGTCTAATCCGGCGGAACATCAACCCCTTTTAGAAACCCCCCCACATCTACAGCAGGAGCCCCCATCTGGTTTTATTGGAGAATTCTGAATATTTTTGAGCCAATTTGAGCACAAAAACTTGGAAGATTTAATGACAGACCCATTAACAGTGCGGGGACATGTGGGTCAGCGATCGGGATGATAAAAGATCACGTCGTCTTCCCTGGGGGACACCGAAGAAGGGCGAGGGTCAGAGTCAGGGGGGTCTTCAGTAGTGTTATGTTTCTGTCACGCACTTTCAGCTAAAGTCCCCCCCATAAGTGCACCATGGCCCCTGCACTGACTGAAGGCACAGAGGGAACGTCACCCTGTCCAGAGGAGGAAGGTCTGTGCAATGTAAGGCGCAGGTATCTAGTAGCTGTACAGAGACAACGGGGTGTCCTCCATCATGTCATCCTGCAGGGAAAAGAAAGAAAAACTCAATATACAGAATCAGATTATAAACAATAATGATTCCATTCATATTTGATTTTAATTCTGTGTCATTGATAAAGGTTTCTTTTAACCAAAATGAGTCTGACCTGGCCTGTGTGCCTAACAAAGATGCTTTTTTTTTAATATGCTTGTGAGTACTAAAGAAGATTTTGTGTGGAACTGGATTGGTGTGCCGACTTTCCCTTTATGCTTGTCCAATGGTCTGATCATACCACATCTCCAGTGCTGAGATAAGCTTATATATGTGTCCCTGCTATGTACTGTGTAATGGATGTGTCTGACCGTACAGGGACATGGTCTGATCATACCACATCTCCTGGAGGGGAGGACATAAATGACTATACAAACATTACAGCCGGGATCACAAATAATTATTCTTTGAGGTAAAACATTTTTTACAAACAGGCAGGGAAATATTTTACTCTAATGTCTGTATACATTTTTTTTTTCCTCCCTGGCCCAGGAGATGTGGTATGATCAGACCATGTTCCTGTATGGTCAGACACATCCATTATACAGTACACAGCAGGGACACATACAGTTGTGTCCAAAAGTATTGACACCCCTGCAATTCTGTCAGATAATACTCCGTTTCTTCCTGAAAATGATTGCAATCACAAATTCTTTGGTATTATTATCTTCATTTAATTTGTCTTCAATGAAAAAACACAAAAAGAATTGTCCTAAAGCCAAATTGGATCTAAATCCACACCAAACATAAAAAGGGGGTGGACAAAAGTATTAGCACTGTTAGAAAAATCATGTGATGCTTCTCTAATTTGTGTAATTAACAGCACCTGTAACTTACCTGTGGCACCTAACAGGTGTTGGCAATAACTAAATCACACTTGCAGCCAGTTGACATGGATTAAAGTTGACTCAACCTCTGTCCTGTGTCCTTGTGTGTACCACATTGAGCATGGAGAAAAGAAAAACCAAAGAACTGTCTGAGGACTTAAGAAACCAAATTGTGAGGAAGCATGAGCAATCTCAAGGCTACAAGTCCATCTCCAAAGACCTGAATGTTCCTGTGTCTACCGTGCGCAGTGTCATGAAGAAGTGTAAAGCCCATGGCACTGTGGCTAACCTCCCTAGATGTGGACGGAAAAGAAAAATTTACGAGAGATTTCAACGCAAGATTGTGCGGATGGTGGATAAAGAACCTCAACTAGCATCCAAACAAGTTCAAGCTGCCCTGCAGTCCGAGGGTACAACAGTGTCAACCCGTAGTATCCGTCGGCGTCTGAATGAAAAGGGACTGTATGGTAGGAGACTCAGGAAGACCCCACTTCTTACCCCGAGACATAAAAAAGCCAGGCTGGAGTTTGCCAAAACTTACCTGAGAAATCCTAAAATGTTTTGGAAGAATGTTCTCTGGTCAGATGAGACAAAAGTAGAGCTTTTTGGGCAAAGGCATCAACATAGAGTTTACAGGAGATAAAAAAGAGACATTCAAAGAAAAGAACACGGTCCCTACAGTCAAACATGGCGGAGGTTGCCTGATGTTTTGGGTTGCTTTGCTCCCTCTGGCACTGGACTGCTTGACCGTGTGCATGGCATTATGAAGTCTGAAGACTACCAACAAATTTTGCAGCATAATGTAGGGCCCAGTGTGAGAAAGCTGGGTCTCCCTCAGAGGTCATGGGTCTTCCAGCAGGACAATGACCCAAAACACACTTCAAAAAGCACTAGAAAATGGTTTGAGAGAAAGCACTGGAGACTTCTAAGGTGGCCAGCAATGAGACCAGACCTGAATCCCATAGAACACCTGTGGAGAGATCTAAAAATGGCAGATTGGAGAAGGCACCCTTCAAATATCAGGGACCTGGAGCAGTTTGCCAAAGAAGAATGGTCTAAAATTCCAGCAGAGCATTGTAAGAAACTCATTGATGGTTACGGAAAGCGGTTGATCGCAGTTATTTTGGCTAAAGGTTGTGCAACCAAGTATTAGGCTGAGGGTGCCAATACTTTTGTCTGGCCCATTTTTGGAGTTTTGTGTGAAATGATCAATGTTTTGCTTTTTGCTTCATTCTCTTTTGTGTTTTTTCATTGAAGACAAATTAAATGAAGATAATAATACCAAAGAATTTGTGATTGCAATCATTTTCAGGAAGAAACGGAGTATTATCTGACAGAATTGCAGGGGTGTCAATACTTTTGGCCACAACTGTATATAAGATTATCTCAGCACAGGAACATTTTTTTAAACATCTAATTGTGGAAATTATTGTTGATTAAAATGAACGTTGTTTGTGGCACAAACCTCTTAAGTGATTTGGGCTTAACAGAGCACTTCACGAGCCTCTACCTCCTCAGGTTCTTTCCCTTCTCAGTACAAGCCTTTTGAGGCTGGCTTCACACTGTGGTCAGGTGTAAACTGGACAGCCCCGGATCCGATTTTCACCCCATACAGCCCTATGGTGCCAGATGTTCCCATGTGTCCGGGAGAATCCGGGAGGAATCTGATTTTTCTCCCGGGCACAAAATCGGAGCATGCTGCATTTTTGTGTCCGGGGAGAAAAATCTCCCCAAATCGGATCCTCCCGGATCCGGGGCAATCCGGCGCTCCCTAACATGGGAGTATATGGGGCCAGATTGCCCCGATCTGGGAGGGTCCGGGAACTGGACACCTACGGCTTAAGTTCACTGTGAGCTATCCCCTGTGAAGCAGTTCAGCACCACTTCGCAGGGGACAGCTGAGCTCTGCAGCATCCGGCTGCACAAATATGCCTTCCGGTTCTGTGTCCAGATCCGGTCCGGGGCTGTCAGGTTCACCCCTGACAGCCCCGGATCGGACCTGACCACAGTGTGAAGCCAGCCTCAGCTCAGTTGATGGAACAGTGTCCGGTTTCTTTGCAGGGCGCAAGATGTCACACAGATAATAAGCTATCAATCAAGGTAAGAAGCTGGTGCTGGTGGGGAACCATTGAGCCTCTTCGTCCCCAGCTTAAGTGCTCTGTCACGCCCAAAGCACTTAACACCTCATTTGCATATGGCTCAAAACAGTATTTTCTTTTTGTTCAAATATTTTTATTGATTATATGGGGGTATTTACAGGGTGAAGACTTTACAGACAGTAATACAAAACAAGGTTGAAGACAAAAACATTGGGATAGTACGATAGTATCATCTCAAGTGGATTTTGACTCTGTCTTCACAGTCCCTAGGCCTATCACAGAACTTTTAGAAAACCCACAAAGAAAGTCGACTTGGATGACTGGTCATATTTATCGTACCCTGATTGACGACCTCACTATCCATAAACTTCCCTATATAATAGCATGGGAGAAAGAGTTGGGATTTAATATAGAACCGGAAGAATTAGCTAAAGCAATAGATCACTCTTATTCAAATACGAACTGCGCTTCCATCCAAGAAACCTTCTTTAAAATACTAACGAGATGGTATTGGACTCCTTCCAGAATGCATCACATAGACCCTCTTAACTCTCCGAATTGCTGGAGAGAATGTTCTCAAATTGGAACATTAACACATGTATTCTGGAGGTGCCCAAAAATTCTCAACTTCTGTTGAGTGTTCAAAATTTAATATATAGGACTACCAATTTTAGACTCATTCTCTCCCCTCAACTGGTTCTCCTCTCAATTGGCATATCAGACATTCCCCACACTCTTAGATTCATAGTATCCCAAGTTATTCTCACAGCTAAGCTACTTATAGCCGCTAAATGGAAGTCCTCAGAAATTCCCACCATTGCAGAATTAACGGACAGAATTTCTAATCATTGTTCTTTTGAATTTACTTACGCAGTTAGAGACAACACATATAATAAATTCTTCTATAATTGGGAACTATGGATCTCTACACAATCCTTGAATCATCTGACCAAGGCTGTTGACAAACAACCCCCCTAACCTCTAAACCTCAATGACTAATAATTAACATTTAAATGCCTCGGATACATACCTATTACTACAGATTATAATAGGATATCCATGTGTTGGTCACCTCAGGTGTTCTTTCTTTCCTCTTTGTTGTTCTATTTATGTACATTACCTTTGCAATATAGACTGATGAGCGCATCTCATCCTATGTTTTTGATGTATTTAATATATGCAGTTTGTATCTTCATCGAATCGACCACTGTTGGTCAAATTTTTTGTCAAAGACATTTATTTCTACCAAAGTTATTGGAATTTTTTTTTTTTTTTTTTTTTTCTCTTTTTGAAATGTTTATCTGTTTGAGATAGGCAATTGCCTAATTTTATGTTATCAAAACAGTATTTTCTGAGGAATGGATTTACATTATTAGGTCCTGCTGCCTATATTCTGCAGTTTATGAGGATTGATCTTACTGACAGCTTAACTTTAAGCTTGCTTAATTTTCAAAAGTGGTAGGGAAAAGCCCCTCCCATAACCCAAAAACAGAGGAAATAATAAAATGCTCCATTCATGTGCAGTAAGCAGCAATGGGGGCTCCTATTCCTGCATTTAAAGGGGACGGTCCTGGTTACTGCATTGTAAAGAATCTGCAGCGAGCCTACTTGTTGACGGTTCCAAGCAGCACCTGTTTGCAGGCCTGGATTTAGGGGGGGGGGGGCCCAGGGCCACCCACCAAGCGGGGCCTCCCACCAATATAGGGACTTTTCATGTACAAGTTTATCATGGAAAAGGGTGTGCAGGACACTTTCCCAAATGTTAAGATAGCTCTAAGGATACATCTAATTTTGATGGTAACAAACTGCAGTGGTGAGCGTTCCTTCTCAAAACTCAAATTAATTGAAAACCGATTAAGGACATCCATGAAGCAGGAACGACTTGTAAATTTGGCTATCATGAGCACAGAGTCAGATATACTGCGTGAATTGGACTTTAGTGACATCATTAGTGATTTTGCAGCATGAAAATCAAGGAAAGTGCCTGGATTGTAAAAAAAGAATGATTTTACCTGAATTACTCTGAAATTATTTTTTTAAATAAACTTGCGTTCGTTTCATTTTGTGTTTTTGCATTACATATTGCAACATCTTGAAAAATGGGCATCCCTCCAAAATGGGCCCCGGGCCACCCATAACTTAAATCCGGCCCCGCCTGTTTGTAGCTATTCTATTCCTTCACAGAAATGCTGGATCTCCTAGCCACAGAACAGATGCGAGGAGTTAGATTTGGGTAATCCCGGCGATTTATTGAGTCTCACCATGGGTAGATCCTGCAGGCGTCTGAACTCTGTCCGGCTGTTCCTCTTCTTGTATCGATGGAACCCAACTATGACCACCACCATCAGCACCATGATGGTAAAGACGGAGATGATCATGACGAACAGAGGGTTGGAACTGTTCCTGGTGTGATAACTCGTCAGATCTACAACAAGAGGGAACAGAGCTATGGATCCATCAAAACCAATCGATGGGACCCGACCACTGCCACCATCTTATCGGTCACATGTACAAATGACTGCTTTGGGAGTACATTGCATTATACTGTGCGCACTATGTTGCAGCTTCAGAGCTGAAATCTTCCAGCGTTCTCTGCTTGCTCTAGCAAGTCTCTGATTCATATAGTGATAACCCCCTCCCAATACAGGAGCACAGCTATGCTCTCAGGTATGTGTCTATCCACAAGCTTGCTGTTTCCAATATTTTGATGAATCAGTGGAAAGAAAGGTTTACAGTCCTGAACCCTGTACGGATACATTGTAACAAACCCCCAGACCCACCTTTCTCATCTCCGACTTCCAGCACAGATGGCCCCCTCTGCACCTCTGCCCTGGTTGTGTGCGGTGCGGAGGTGCTCGGTGCGGCTATGCTGCTTGGCTCAGGGGAGGTTACTGTGGTGGTGGTGAAGAGGCTGGTGGTGATGGTGGACATCCAGATAGAGGATAAGGATGTGGAGGCCAAAGTGATCTGGGTGGTGTCATCGCTGGGCACCATCTTGGATGCTGTGGTCGTCCTGAGAATGGCGAGGAGAGAGGAAGTCTCCGTTGTAGTGTCTAAAAGGAGGGAACACAAAGCATTGAAACACAGGCTGATAACTGCGAGAGCAAAGCAATAGGACAACTACATTATGTTCAAAGTCTCAGTAATACTGGCTGTTGCCACCTTAGAGAAGAGCTGCTCCTGATCCGACTTACAGGTGGTCTCTGAGCGCTGGTCACCCCCAAACTCATGATGGTGCCGACTTCCTGTGGTGCCAGACTCTAGGCCTTGATAAAGGGGACAAATAATTATAGGACCCCCAAAAGTGACAACTAACTCACCATTTGTCACATTGTTGGCTGCCGATGATGGAGGGGGCTGGGTTGCCTCCATACTGGTCACCTCCCTGTTTTCCGTCACAGTGGATGAGCTGCTGGGGTCTGAGGTCACCGGAGGTAGAGTGGAGATGGCATCACCTGGTGCGGTGGGGACACTGCCACCTGCATCGTCCAATTCTGGCACACTGGCTGTGAATGAAGATGGTTGTGATGGCCGCCCAGTAACTGATACTATCTCAATCTCTGGAGACTCGGAGGAGGCATCAGGAGGTCCCGGGACACTGGAGCTTGCACTCAAATCCACAGAATTCGCAAGAAATGGGCCGGTGGTGGCTACTGGGCTATCGGTGGAAAGGAGGCTTGTCTCCTCCTGAGCTTCACCTAGAAGGAAGCACATCGAAGAGGGGAAGCTGAGTATGGACCACACACTTAATATAATCTATTGTTTTCTGTTATCAGTCACTTCAGGGTGGGTAAACACTAACTGTAAAACAAGAGAATGCAAGAAAATAAACACAGCTTTATAATAACGACTGTCTTTTTTTTTTTCAAGATTGTAAATTATCCTAAAACAACCAGATTATAAAGAGTCGTCATCTGAAATGCCCAAAATATAAAATCTGGAGCAAACACAGGTATGTCCACTAGAGGGCGCTCAATTACAGGAGTAACAAAGTGAAAAATCCAAAACTATTAATATACAATGGAAACAATTCTATATCCGCCCATGTATGAACTCTGACACGGGATTCCAAAAAACATTATTGTCCCCAGAAACAAGAAATCCCCAAGCTACAAAGTCAGTGGCCGGTGTAATCAATATCACAGTGATCCAGCAGTGGTGCTAGCCCCAGCGCGGGGATCTGGACATACGAGGTCACATATAACCATTCCAGTCTGTTCCCAACATCAGCGCCCAGGGTCATTATTGTGTTTGTGTCTGGGTTTTTGTCTAACTTTGGTGTTTTTAGCCCGTTTTTAATTTGCACTTTTTTTGAAGTCTATTTTATGTAGTCACCTGTTTTATTGTTTTATATTCACAATTTGCCCAGTTTTTCTTTCCTGAAGGTTTGAGGCTGATTTATAAATTGTGACTTTTTAAAGGTCTCAACACGTTTGAGCAAATGTCCTACAGTCCCGGTGATTGCAAAATGATTGGGCAGCTCCATGGTTCAGTGGTTGGCACTGTACATGGTGGCTCAGTGGTTAGCACTGTATATGGTGGCTCAGTGGTTGGCAGTGTACATGGTGGCTCAGTGGTTAGCACTGTACATGGTGGCTCAGTAGTTAGCACTGTACATGGTGGCTCAGTGGTTAGCACTGTATATGGTGGCTCAGTGGTTAGCACTGTATATGGTGGCTCAGTGGTTAGCACTGTACACGGTGGCTCAGTGGTTAGCACTGTACACGGTGGCTCAGTGGTTAGCACTGTACACGGTGGCTCAGTGGTTAGCACTGTACACGGTGGCTCAGTGGTTAGCACTGTACACGGTGGCTCAGTGGTTAGCACTGTACACGGTGGCTCAGTGGTTAGCACTGTACATGGTGGCTCAGTGGTTAGCACTGTACATGGTGGCTCAGTGGTTGGCACTGTATATGGTGGCTCAGTGGTTAGCACTGTATATGGTGGCTCAGTGGTTAGCACTGTATATGGTGGCTCAGTGGTTAGCACTGTACACGGTGGCTCAGTGGTTAGCACTGTACACGGTGGCTCAGTGGTTAGCACTGTACACGGTGGCTCAGTGGTTAGCACTGTACACGGTGGCTCAGTGGTTGGCACTGTACACCGTGGCTCAGTGGTTGGCACTGTACACCGTGGCTCAGTGGTTGGCACTGTACACCGTGGCTCAGTGGTTGGCACTGTACACCGTGGCTCAGTGGTTGGCACTGTACACCGTGGCTCAGTGGTTGGCACTGTACACCGTGGCTCAGTGGTTGGCACTGTACACCGTGGCTCAGTGGTTGGCACTGTACACCGTGGCTCAGTAGTTGGCACTGTACACCGTGGCTCAGTGGTTGGCACTGTACACCGTGGCTCAGTGGTTGGCACTGTACACCGTGGCTCAGTGGTTGGCACTGTACACCGTGGCTCAGTGGTTGGCACTGTACACCGTGGCTCAGTGGTTGGCACTGTACACCGTGGCTCAGTGGTTGGCACTGTACACCGTGGCTCAGTGGTTGGCACTGTACACCGTGGCTCAGTGGTTGGCACTGTACACGGTGGCTCAGTGGTTAGCACTGTACACAGTGGCTCAGTGGTTGGCACTGTACACGGTGGCTCAGTGGTTGGCACTGTACATGGTGGCTCAGTGGTTAGCACTGTATATGGTGGCTCAGTGGTAAGCACTGTACACCGTGGCTCAGTGGTTAGCACTGTACTATACATAGGTCATGTTATATTCTTGTACATAGGGGCAGTATTATAGTAGTTATATTCTTGTACATAGGAGCAGTATTATAGTAGTTATATTCTTGTACATAGAGGCAGTATTATAGTAGTTCTAGTCTTGTACATAGGAGCAGTATTATAGTAGTTATATTCTTGTACATAGGAGCAGTATTATAGTAGTTATATTCTTGTACATAGGAGCAGTATTATAGTAATTATATTCTTGTACATAGGATCAGTATTATAGTAGTTATATTCTTGTACATAGGGGCAGTATTATATATTATAGTAGTTATATTCTTGTACATAGGGGCCGTATTATAGTAGTTATATTCTTGTACATAGGAACAGTATTATAGTAGTCATATTCTTGTATATAGGGGGCAGTATTATTATTATTATTATTATTATTATCTATAATATAAAAGCCGAAGGCCACTTCCGGAAAACCCGAAGGTTACTTCCGTGATGGCCTCCGGACCCATGGTGGTGACGTCACCAGTCCACTGTAGCCGGGCGCCGCCTCTGCCGCCTGCCCGCTCCAGCCGCCTCTCCCCTGTGCCCTGCCAGCTCCAGCTGCCTCTCCCCTGTGCCCTGCCCGCTCCAGCCGCCTCTCCCCTGCCCGCTCCAGCCACCTCTCCCCTGTGCCCTGCCCGCTCCAGCCGCCTCTCCCCTGTGCCCTGCCCGCTCCAGCCGCCTCTCCCCTGTGCCCTGACCCCTCCAGCCTCCCCTGTGCCCTGACCCCTCCAGCCTCCCTTGTCCTCTGCCCCCTCCAGCCTCCCCTGTCCTCTGCCCCCTCCAACCTCCCCTGTCCTCTGCCCCCTCCAGCCTCCCCTGTCCTCTGCCCCCTTCCAGCCTCCGCCCTCCGCTCCCTGTCCTCTGCCCTCCAGCCTCTGCTCTCCTCCATGTCCTCTGCCCTCCAGCCTCCACCCTCCAGCCTCCACTCTCCAGCCTCCACTCTCCAGCCTCCACTCTCCTCTCCCTGTTGCCCTCCAGCCTCCCTCTCCACTCCCTGTCCTCTGCCCTCCAGCCTCCGCTCTCCTCTCCCTGTCCTCTGCCCTCCAGCCTCTGCTCTCCTCTCCCTGTCCTCTGCCCTCCAGCCTTCCGCTCTCCTCTGCCTCCAGCCTCCGCTCCCTCCTGTGCCTCCAGCTCCTCTCCCTCTGTTGCCCTCCAGCCTCCCCTCTCTCTCTCCCTGTTGCCCTCCAGCCTCCCCTCTCCTCTCCGTCCTCAGCTCCCTCCCTCCTGTTGCCTCACCTCTCTCCTTCCTCCTCGTGTCCCTTCCAGCCTCCCCTCTCCTCTCCTCCTGTCTCTGCCCTCCAGCCTCCGCTCTCCTCTCCCTGTCCTCTGCCCTCCAGCCTCCGCTCTCCTCTCCCTTCTGCCCACTCCGCCTCCTCTCCTGTCCTCTGCCCTCCAGCCTCCGCTCTCCTCTCCCTGTCCTCTGCCCTCCAGCCTCCGCTCTCCTCTCCCTGTCCTCTGCCTCCCTCCGCCCCTCCCTTCCTTCCTCATCCTCTCCGTCCTCTGCTCCTCCAGCCTCTCCCGCTCTCCTCACTCTCCTGTCCTCTGCCCTCCAGCCTCTCGCTCTCAGCTCTCCCTGTCCTGCCTCCAGCCTCCGCTCTCCTCTCCCTGTCCTCTGCCCTCCAGCCGTCCCCTGTCCCTGCCTCACCTCCTCTCTCCCTGTCCTCTCTGCCCTCCAGCCTCCTCTCCCTCTGTCCTCTGCCCTCCAGCCTCCGCTCTCCTCTCCCTGTCCTCTGCCCTCCAGCCTCGCTCTCCTCTCCCTGTCCTCTGCCCTCCAGCCTCCGCTCTCCTCTCCCTGTCCTCTGCCTCCAGCCTCCGCTCTCCTCTCCCTGTCCTCTGCCCTCCAGCCTCCGCCTCCTCTCTCCTTGCCCCCAGTCGTCTCTCCTGTCCTGCCTCCAGCCTCCGCTCTCCTCTCCCTGTCCTCTGCCCTCCAGCCTCCGCTCTCCTCTCCCTGTCCTCTGCCCTCCAGCCTCCGCTCTCCTCTCTCCTGCTCCTCGCTGCTCCTCTCCTGTCTGCCTCCAGCTCCGCTCTCCTCTCCCTGTCCTCTGCCCTCCAGCCTCCGCTCTCCTCTCCCTGTCCTCTGCCCTCCAGCCTCCGCTCTCCTCTCCCTGTCCTCTGCCCTCCAGCCTCCGCTCTCCTCTCCTCCTGTCCTCTGCCCTCCAGCCTCCGCTCTCCTCTCCCTGTCCTCTTTCCCTCCAGCCTCCGCTCTCCTCTCCCTGTCCTCTGCCCTCCAGCCTCCGCTCTCCTCTCCCTGTCCTCTGCCCTCCAGCCTCCGTCTCCTCTCTCCTGTCCTCTGCCCTCCAGCCTCCGCTCTCCTCTCCTGTCCTCTGCCCTCCAGCCTCCGCTCTCCTCTCCCTGTCCTCTGCCCTCCAGCCTCCGCTCTCCTCTCCCTGTCCTCTGCCCTCCAGCCTCCGCTCTCCTCTCCCTGTCCTCTGCCCTCCAGCCTCCGCTCTCCATCCCTGTCTCTGCGCCCCCTCCCGCCTTCCGCTCTCCCTCTCCCTGTCCTCTGCCCTCCAGCCTCCGCTCTCCTCTCCCTGTCCTCTGCCCTCCAGCCTCCGCTCTCCTCTCCCTGTCCCCTCCTGCCCTCCACTCCGCTCTCACCTCCCCTGTCCTCTGCCCTCCAGCCTCCGCTCTCCTCTCCCTGTCCTCTGCCCTCCAGCCTCCGCTCTCCTCTCCCTGTCCTCTGCCCTCCACTGCTCTCCTCCCGCTTCCTCTGCCTCACTCCTTCCTCTCCTGCCCTGCTCCAGCCTCCGCTCTCCTCTCCCTGTCCTCTGCCCTCCAGCCCTCCGCTCTCCTCTCCCTGTCCTCTGCCCTCCAGCCTCCGCTCTCCTCTCCCTGTCCTCTGCCCTCCAGCCTCCGCTCTCCTCTCCCTGTCCTCTGCCCTCCAGCCTCCGCTCTCCTCTCCCTGTCCTCTGCCCTCCAGCCTCCGCTCTCCTCTCCCTGTCCTCTGCCCTCCAGCCTCCGCTCTCCTCTCCCTGTCCTCTGCCCTCCAGCCTCCGCTCTCCTCTCCCTGTCCTCTGCCCTCCAGCCTCCGCTCTCCTCTCCCTGTCCTCTGCCCTCCAGCCTCCGCTCTCCTCTCCCTGTCCTCTGCCCTCCAGCCTCCGCTCTCCTCTCCCTGTCCTCTGCCCTCCAGCCTCCGCTCTCCTCTCCCTGTCCTCTGCCCTCCAGCCTCCGCTCTCCTCTCCCTGTCCTCTGCCCTCCAGCCTCCGCTCTCCTCTCCCTGTCCTCTGCCCTCCAGCCTCCGCTCTCCTCTCCCTGTCCTCTGCCCTCCAGCCTCCGCTCTCCTCTCCCTGTCCTCTGCCCTCCAGCCTCCGCTCTCCTCTCCCTGTCCTCTGCCCTCCAGCCTCCGCTCTCCTCTCCCTGTCCTCTGCCCTCCAGCCTCCGCTCTCCTCTCCCTGTCCTCTGCCCTCCAGCCTCCGCTCTCCTCTCCCTGTCCTCTGCCCTCCAGCCTCCGCTCTCCTCTCCCTGTCCTCTGCCCTCCAGCCTCCGCTCTCTCTCTCCCTGCCCTCCAGCCTCCGCTCTCCTCTCCCTGTCCTCCAGCCTCCGCTCTCCTCTCCCTGTCCTCTGCCCTCCAGCCTCCGCTCTCCTCTCCCTGTCCTCTGCCCTCCAGCCTCCGCTCTCCTCTCCCTGTCCTCTGCCCTCCAGCCTCCGCTCTCCTCTCCCTGTCCTCTGCCCTCCAGCCTCCGCTCTCCTCTCCCTGTCCTCTGCCCTCCAGCCTCCGCTCTCCTCTCCCTGTCCTCTGCCCTCCAGCCTCCGCTCTCTCCTCCCCTGTCCTCTGCCCTCCAGCCTCCGCTCCTCTCTCCTCTCCTGTCCTCCAGCCTCCGCTCTCCTCTCCCTGTCCTCTGCCCTCCAGCCTCCGCTCTCCTCTCCCTGTCCTCTGCCCTCCAGCCTCCGCTCTCTCTCCTCCCTGTCCTCTGCCCTCCAGCCTCCGCTCTCCTCTCCCTGTCCTCTGCCCTCCAGCCTCCGCTCTCCTCTCCCTGTCCTCTGCCCTCCAGCCTCCGCTCTCCTCTCCCTGTCCTCTGCCCTCCAGCCTCCGCTCTCCTCTCCCTGTCCTCTGCCCTCCAGCCTCCGCTCTCCTCTCCCTGTCCTCTGCCCTCCAGCCTCCGCTCTCCTCTCCCTGTCCTCTGCCCTCCAGCCTCCGCTCTCCTCTCCCTGTCCTCTGCCCTCCAGCCTCCGCTCTCCTCTCCCTGTCCTCTGCCCTCCAGCCTCCGCTCTCCTCTCCCTGTCCTCTGCCCTCCAGCCTCCGCTCTCCTCTCCCTGTCCTCTGCCCTCCACGCCTCCGCTCTCCTCCTCTCCCTGTCCTCTGCCCTCCAGCCTCCGCTCTCCTCTCCCTGTCCTCTGCCCTCCAGCCTCCGCTCTCCTCTCCCTGTCCTCTGCCCTCCAGCCTCCGCTCTCCTCTCCCTGTCCTCTGCCCTCCAGCCTCCGCTCTCCTCTCCCTGTCCTCTGCCCTCCAGCCTCCGCTCTCCTCTCCCTGTCCTCTGCCCTCCAGCCTCCGCTCTCCTCTCCCTGTCCTCTGCCCTCCAGCCTCCGCTCTCCTCTCCCTGTCCTCTGCCTCCTCCGCCTCTCGTCTCCCTCTCCCTGTCCTCTGCCCTCCAGCCTCCGCTCTCCTCTCCCTGTCCTCTGCCCTCCAGCCTCCGCTCTCCTCTCCCTGTCCTCTGCCCTCCAGCCTCCGCTCTCCTCTCCCTGTCCTCTGCCCTCCAGCCTCCGCTCTCCTCTCCCTGTCCTCTGCCCTCCAGCCTCCACTCTCCTCTCCCCGTCCTCTGCCCTCCAGCCTCCGCTCTCCTCTCCCCTCCATATGCAATGTACAGTATGTGTATATATGTGTGTATGTAGGCACTTCCGTCACTTTGTCCGCACTTCCCTCAACTTTGTACACACACACACACACACACACACACACACACACACACTCCACTATACTTACCACCGGCCCTGCGTCCGCTGCCTGGATCCTCAGTCGACATGTCGCCACCCCCGAACTACTAGATCCAATATAGCGTCCAATATGTCTCGCCAAACTACCCGGACGACATATTGGATCCAGTCGTCCAGGGGCGGCGACATGTCGACTCAGGATCCAGGCGGCGGGGAAGACGCAGAGTCGGTGGTAAGTATAGCGGAGTGTGTGTATGTATGTTTGTGCTGACCACTCTGCCCACGGCGCTGCGCTGACCACTTTGCCCACGGCGCTGCGCTGACCACTCTGCCCACGGCTCTGCGCTGACCACTGAGCCACCGCGCTCACTGCTGACCACTGAGCCACCGCGCAGTGCCAACCACTGAGCCACCGCGCAGTGCCAACCACTGAGCCACCGCGCAGTGCCAACCACTGAGCCACCGCGCAGTGCCAACCACTGAGCCACCGCGCAGTGCCAACCACTGAGCCACCGCGCAATGCTAACCACTGAGCCACCGTGCAGTGCTAACCACTGAGCCACCGTGCAGTGCTAACCACTGAGCCACCGTATACTGTGCTATCCACAGAGCCGCCTGTATACACACAATTAATTTCACCGCACTCCCGTATCTATTAGTAAATAAACTATATATGGATTCTAGACTACCCGATTCTTTAGAATCGGGCCGCCATCTAGTAGTAGTTATATTCTTGTACATAGGAGCAGTATTATAGTAGTTATATTCTTGTACATAGGAGCAGTATTATAGTAGTTATATTCTTGTACATAGGGGCAGTATTATAGTAGTTATATTCTTGTACATAGGGGCAGTATTATAGTAGTTATATCCTTGTACATAGGGGCAGTATTATAGTAGTTATATTCTTGTACATAGGAGCAGTATTATAGTAGTTATATCCTTGTACATAGGAACAGTATTATAGTAGTCATATTCTTGTATATAGAGGGCAGTATTATTATTATTATTATATTTATAATATAAAAAGCCGAAGGCCACTTCCGGAAAACCCGAAGGTTACTTCCGTGATGGCCTCCGGACCCATGGTGGTGACGTCACCAGTCCACTGTAGCCGGGCGCCGCCCGCTACAGGGACCGGTGGAGGAACGATCCGGCTAGGAACGTTCCATCTGTCCCAGCCGCCTCTCTCTCTCCCGCTCCAGCCGCCTCTGCCGCCTGCCTGCTCCAGCCGCCTCTCCCCTGTGCCCTGCCCGCTCCAGCCGCCTCTCCCCTGTGCCCTGCCCGCTCCAGCCGCCTCTCCCCTGTGCCCTGCCCGCTCCAGCCGCGCCTCCCCTGTGCCCTGCCCGCTCCAGCCGCGCCTCCCCTGTGCCCTGCCCGCTCCAGCCGCGCCTCTCCCCTGTGCCCTGCCCGCTCCAGCCGCCCCTGTCCTCTGCCCCCTCCAGCCCTCCCTGTCCTCTGCCCCCTCCAGCCTCCCCTGTCCTCTGCCCCCTCCAGCCTCCCCTGTCCTCCGCTCCCTGTCCTCTGCCCTCCAGCCTCTGCTGTCCTCTGCCCTCCAGCCTCCGCTCTCCTCTCCCTGTTGCCCTCCAGCCTCCCCTCTCCTCTCCCTGTTGCCCTCCAGCCTCCCCTCTCCTCTCCCTGTCCTCTGCCCTCCAGCCTCTGCTCTCCTCTCCCTGTCCTCTGCCCTCCAGCCTCCGCTCTCCAGCCTCCGCTCTCCAGCCTCCGCTCTCCAGCCTCCGCTCTCCAGCCTCCGCCTCTCCTCTGCCCTCCAGCCTCCGCTCTCCTCTCCCTGTCCTCTGCCCTCCAGCCTCCGCTCTCTCACCCTCCATATGCAATGT
>JARQOC010000007.1:156578506-156590998 GCA_033576535.1 Allobates femoralis
TGAAACATCATCAAAACCATCATCGCACATAAAACAGCACTAGAATCGCCATCAGTACATTAAAATAGCCCCAGAACCTTAATTGGTCCAAAATTTTACAAGCACTGAACTACCATCAGCACATGGATACAGCACCAGAAACCATCATTAATATTTAAATAAAGAACTAGAACCCATCAATCATACATTTAATTCAGCACCAGAAAACACCATTGGTTCATTAAGACAGCAATAGAACCACCATCAGTACATAAATTACATTTACTAAAAACCCCCAATTAGTACAATAATAAAGCACTAGGATTAACATCACCAGCTCATACTTACCCACATTGAAAAACTGAATTTCCCCAGTGGGTCCCTGTGCAGGAGTGGAAACACCTGATATTTAAAGCATTAGTTGGCCCCAAAACACACTTGATTTACTATGAGCACTATGTTCAAACAAAGTAATCATCTCATTATACAAACAAACTCAGCAATAAATATATGGAAGCATTGGGTTTAAAATTTTGAGAATGAGGGCAAGTAATATTTAAAAATGTAAGCTGAACAACAAGCCCACGTTGTCAGTGTTACTGCTGGGTCCTTGGTACCCCCATCTGACCAACTGACCATCATAACAGGAATATAGTAACGTAACCAACATAAATACATGTTTACAGCACTAGAACCACCACCAGCAAAATGAAACATAAACCAGAACCACCACCAGTGAATGAAAAAATACACACTCACCATCAACACTATAATGAATGCAGCAATGTTGGGTTCCCCAAAAAAATACAGCACCAAAATCACTATTGGTACAGGCATACAGCACTAGACTCACCCTCCTCTTGTCAGAGAGCGTTTTATTAATAAAGCATTG
Source organism: Allobates femoralis (assembly GCA_033576535.1). Lineage (NCBI taxonomy): Eukaryota > Metazoa > Chordata > Amphibia > Anura > Aromobatidae > Allobates > Allobates femoralis. The sequence continues at coordinate 156,579,378 of JARQOC010000007.1, forward strand.
TAGTACTTTAGGAGGCATTATTTTTAATGATGTACAAAGTAGCAATCAATTACAAGTACATGAATAAAAATCATCATCTCGTCAGACAGCGGTCACGCGCTTAGATGCGCTGACATTGCTGATGCTGCTGTGGGATGTTGTTTGGTCTTTAAGACAATGGTTGATAGTTGTGAAGGTCCTTGCCTCCTGTGTTGTTTCCCCCAAACGGCAGTCACTATATATTCAATTGGTGATTGAGGGTTTAAAGTGTGACTCACCTGGAATCCCTTCCTCCTGGCTTTAAATAGCCTTCCCCTCTCCTCTGTCAAGGGCTGCTGATAGCTATTTGCTCTAGGGCTTGGTGCTGTTCTGATGCTTAGCTGCTGGCTAAAAGTCTTTCATTGGGAAAAGCTGTGATTTCTGACCCTTGGGTGGAAGTAGGGCTAACAGGAGTTTTAGGTACAGGGGTGGTGGCTCGAAACTACTCACTATCAGAGGTACCTCCGAAATCAGGGCGAGCCAGGGGACCCCAGCAAACAGGGTCAAATTAGGCTCTCCTGACCCCCTTTTGCCCAATTCACCTACCTGTTACCTGATTCCCTTACCTTCCAAGTGTGACAACAGCACAGTGCATTATTAACATAGCCATATAGCATGTCATCTGACAATGGACTGCTAGATATGTACATGATCAGAACAAATAATAGTACATGGATACACCATAACAACCACCATTATTTCAAGAATACATCACCAGATTCATCATCAGCATAGTAGTGCAGCACTAGAACTATGATCAGTACAGTAATACAGCACTAGAACCACCATCTGTACAGGAATACAGTGCCAGACTCAACACCAGGAAATGAGCAGCACCAGGACTAATAAACAGTAAATGAACAGGACCAGAATAATCAGCATATGAATATAGCACAGAACCAAAATCGGCACATTTATTCCAGTACTATTGGTGCTCTGATGTTGTATTTATCCCCAGACCTATCATCAGTACATGAATACTAAAAATAGAACAGAAAGTGTTTAAACACAGGGGCACTGACCACAATGATACATGTGGATCTGACTCACCACTCCAGCCTCTTGTCAGTGGACCTTGTAACTCCTTCCTGGGTGAATGGATGCACTCCATGAAGATCCTGCCCTGCAGGTAAGTTCCACACTAAACCGATAAAAGAAGCCATGGCACTACTGGTGTTCTGATGCTATATTCATCACCAGACCCATCATCAGTACATGAATACTTCACTACAATAATAACAGTAAAAGGAAAATGGCACCAGATCCATTACAATACATGACATCAATACATAAATACAGTACCATAACTTTCACATACCCACTTTTCAGCACATGACTTGGGGTTACGACTGCAAGGGTTAATCTATCTCCTCTCACTCAATCCAGCACTCAACCTCTGTCCTATGCTGGAAGTGACTATTAATCACACGCTGACCCAGATCACGCACCCCGCTTCACAACACGCTGTCACGACTCCTTGACCATGCAGGGCATTGAGTCCCCTGAACTAATACTGTCAGTCAATCCACAGGACCACATACTCTCTGTAAGTCTATGGATTCTTGTAGGGCATACAAGGTTCAAACACATTAAAGTTTTATGCTTTAATATAAAAGCTACACTGCTTACAATAAAAAGATATAAAAGATAAAAATGAAATGAACATACAGATATGCAAAACAGTTATAAAAGAAAATAGGAGAAAATGACAGCAAATACCTAACTTTGCAGTCTAATATTCTTCTGTTGCCTATGGAAGGAGGAATGAAAATAAGGATCACAGCAGTATTTCAACTGCCCCAAAAATATGTGAACAAAGGACCTCATGGCTTGCTAGACTATTTAAAGGTTTGAGCCGAGGCCGAATTTCTAGCACAGCCCTTTCATTTCAATATGGTAACTCTGGGTCTGTGACTGGATCATGGCTTCTTTGGCAATTAATACATTATCTCAAATGTTCTTTGTCTTAAAGTATCTTCCTTCCCTTCCATAGTACATAGAAAATGTCAGGCTGCAGCTAGGCCACATTTGGTGGATTCCTTCAGAAGTGTGAAATCATTCCACTTTTGTGCGTTCAGGAAAGCCACCTGGAGTCTGAGACCTGAAACCAGTAAAGCTACCTTTCTGCTCAGGATAACATGGGTTATGACCTCTGGAAAATGTCAATTAACTGTTGCTGTCTTAATTCCCCCAAGAGACACATATTTTCCTCTACAATAACCATAATCAGTACATGACTACATCAACAGAACTACCATTAGCACAGGAATATAGCACTTACATCATAATCATCACATGAATAGAGCACTAAACCACCAATTTATGCATGGATACAGCATCAGAACTATAATCAGTACAAACATATGAATATGAATAAAGCACCAGAGTCATCAAATCATGAATAGCACAAGAACCATTATAAGTATATAAATACATCACCAGAACCACCATCAGTACATATCAGTACATGAATACAGCACTAGAACCACCTTCAGTACAGAAATACATTACCAAACCCACCATCAGTACATGAATATATTAGCAAAACCATCATTAGCATGTAAATACAGAACCAGAACCACTATCAGGACATGAATACAGCACAAAGCTTAACCACAGCATTCAATTTTTAACATCGGTTCAGCACCTATCCTGTACATTCATATTGTATGAACCTACAATTGCCAGTATGACTTTAACAATGGTAGTGAGATGCCAGCAGTTGTCACCAGCTTCACCAGACTGCGGACCATGCAGGAAACACAGCACTGATTAGACACAGTCACTATCACATATAAAAATTTACATCCAGATAATTCATAGGTGACGTCTTCTCTGATTGTAGTCATGCTATATAAGTGAGTAAAATAAAGAAATAAACCTTTGCAGTGAATATTAGGGATACATGATTGACAGGTTTCTAAGGCTGTTGGCATGTATGCTGGCTGTGACAGGGCGTCTGTGTTTTTTGGCATAGTATGTGGTTGGATAGCAGCGTTTCCAGGATAAAATAATTTGTTCTTTCGTAGGAGTGTCAACATAAAAGGTGACATGACAAATCGTTTTCCTGTACGCTGGGGTAGCACTGAGCATGTAAAGGCAGAGATCAGGAATGTTAATGACCAGGATACAATGTTCCTACTTGTTTATGTTGACAGTTGTTGACTGTTACATGTTGGATTGTTGCAGGTTTTGCCTTTTGTATCTACATTCGGAAACCCCAAATGTAGCTTTTTCACTACAGCCTTTATGGTTATTATTTGTGGCCAGGTTAGTTTTTCTATTTGTAGTGATCTGTGCTGTTATGATTTATTTCTAGGTATTTCAAGGCTTTTCATGCAACAGACATACCACAAAATTGTATCTGGCCTCTATATTGTGATCATCTGAACCATGGTACAATACGGAGGTCTTGAGTATTTGTCATGTCTAAGGGCCCATGTTAGCCAGTCGAAATAGATTAATTGCTCTAAGTGGGGAAAAAAAACGAAATAATCTCGTAGTTGTGATACCTTTCAATGACTAACAAAACTATAATAACTAATGTCGAGACTGCTCGCATCTCTTCATCACCATGCCTGATGAAGAAACTTAAGCAGTCTCGAAATCTTAAATTTAATCTGTAATCTGGAGCTAGTCTTTTTAGGTATCACTCACGTGGTATTGCTGCAAGGGGAACACTGTGTTTACCCCCTCTTTTTAAGATAATTTATTATATATACTTCTAATGGCCCAGCGCAACACAAACCTCTATTCAATGGCTTACTTATTTATTGATGCACTGTTCTTTGTTTTCATCATCAATCAAATTTATTAAAAATTAATACATATTCATAAACATCACTAAAAACATAATTTCATAAGCATTAAATAATTAAACCCTTATTAATTTTTCTTAAATTAGCGTAATTTGCTATTAAGGTGCTTCCTCTTATGACTCTTGGACACTGTTCTTTTATGGGTCAAATTTCTTCAATCAATATGAAGGATCCTAGAAAGATCTATTCAATTACCATTTATTTTCACCTCAAGTCCTGTATTTTTATGTTTATGGTTATTAGCCCCTTACCTTTTACATAGGGGTTTCTTTCTAACCTGCTTCTGTTTGCCGGCTTCACTTTTTTATACTTCTTTGACTACTGGAAATTATTAAAATATTATTAATTAGTCTCAAATTTTCATTAACAGTCTTTAATCTTTAAATAGTGTTACCTGTATAAATATGTGAATTTTAGTCCATGAACTTAAGAATGTTCTTGTTGTGCAGAGGATACAAAGACTGCACAACAAGAATATTCTTAAATGAGTGGTAATTGAATATATCTTTCTAGGATCCTTCATATTGATTGAAGAAATTTGACCCACAAAAGAACAGTGTCCAAGAGTCATAAGAGGAAGCACCTTAATAGCAAACTACGCTAATTTAAGAAAAATTCATAAAGCCCCCATCACACCAGGCGACGCGGCTGGGGATGTCGGTGGTGACTGGCGGGTGCGCGCACGTTTTTGGCGCCCCGCCAGCGTCAACGTCCCCCGTTTACACGGGGCGACATCTCCAGCACCGCGCTGGCGAGCTGACAGGCTGCATCGCCGCCGGGGTGTCTGAAAACCCCAGCGGCGATGCAGGACAAGGGAGCCTATGGCTCCCATCGCTTGACAGGTCGCCGGCGCCCAGGTACATGGGGCGATGTGTGCACATTGCCCCATGATTGTCGCCTGGTTTCAGAGCACTGCTCTGAAACCAGGCGACCGACCGGCACCGCTGACATCACCCCTTTACATGAGGCGACGTTGGGGCGATGATGCCAGCTATAGGCCACGCCCCCACGTCGCCTCTGTAATGGGCGGCGATGTCACCCCATGTGACGGGTGCTTAAGGGTTTTATTATTTAATGCTTATGAAATTATGTTTTTAGTGATGTTTATGAATTTTTATTAATTTTTAATAAATTTGATTGGTGATGAAAACAACGTGCAGTGCATCAATAAATTAGTAAGCCATTGAATAGAGGTTTGTGTTGCGCTGGGCCCCTTAGAAGTATATATAATAAATTATTCTCGAAATCTTGTTGATGTGTAACATCATTTATGTTATTTTAGTTAAACATTAAATGGTATCACAACTACGAGATTATTATTTTGCTTCTCCCGCTGAGAGCAATCAATCTTTTAGCGAATGACTATTCTGTTGCATGGCAAAAGTGCATAGTAGTTGATGTCAGTTGCACAGATTGACTTGGTAAAAAAAACTGTTGTGTGTGGGTTGAAGTTACACCTGGGCCTGGAGCTTAGGGGTCTCAAAAGATTGTTAACTAATAAAACTAATAAAACACTCTTGATATTTGGGGGTCCTATGAAAGACTTTCATTGGGACTCACAAGCTTCAAGTTGCTCCAATGCATAGTAAAGTAGAAATTTGGCAAAGGAAGGGGGGGGGGGGGGGGAAGGAAGCTATCCTCATGACGTACCATTAAATGGGCTGCCAGGTCTAATCTGATCATTCTGCAGTCACTCGATGTGTCTGTAGATTTATCAATTCTCCCAGTGCACACATTCCCCGGTTTCTTAATGTTTTAAAATTTTAAAGGAAATGAAGATAACAGGCGCTAATGAATACAATAAGAAGCCTGACAAAAAATGAATGGTCACTTTCCAAGCTTTAGACCTGTCAGTAAATAGAATATGTGCAATATGGTCTATTATTGTAAAGTATATGTGTCTTCAGGGCAGGAAGATTATCTTAAATGCGTGAAATTGCTCTTTTTTAGATTATTGCTGCCTTGTATTATAGTCACTATTCCACAGACTTCAGAGCTAAAATAAAAGCATCCTTTACACTGCCTGTACATGGCTTAATCTAGGAAATGTAATGTTTGCATTAGGCACTGTCCATTATACTGATGTAGTAAAAGGTTAATGTCTAATTACATAATAACTGATCAGCAGAACTTGTAGAAATGTTTCCAACAGCAGCAGAAATCTTAGTGCAGCTCTGGATTATAGTTTAGGCTGCACAAACTAAGTAATGTATTGTATGTGCATAGTCACATTTCCTGCAGAATAGTGAGTGCAGCTCTGGAGGATAATACAGGAGTCGACTCAGGATCAGTAATGTAATGTATGTACACAGTGACATTTCCTGCAGAATAGTGAGTGCAGTTCTGGAGTATAATACAGGATGTAACTCAGGATCAGTAATGTAATGTATGTACACAGTGACTGCACCAGCAGAATAGGGAGTGCAGCTATGGAGTATAATACAGGAGGTGACTCAGGATCAGTAATGTCATGTATGTACACAGTGACTACACCAGCAGAATAGTGAGTGCAGCTCTGGTGTATAATACAGGATATAACTCAGGATCAGTACAGGATCAGTAATGTAATGTATGTACACAGTGACTCCTCCAGCAGAATAGTGAGTGCAGCTCTGGAGGATAATACAGGAGGCAACTCAGGATCAGTAATGTAATGTATGTGTACAGTGACATTTCCTGCAGAATAGTGAGTGCAGTATGTACACAGTGACTGCACCAGCAGAATAGTGAGTGCAGCTCTGGAGTATAATACAGGAGGTAACTCAGGATCAGTACAGGATCAGTAATGTAATGTATGTGCACAGTGACTGCACCAGCAGAATAGTGAGTGCAGCTCTGGAGTATAATACAGGAGGTAACTCAGGATCAGTACAGGATCAGTAATGTAATGTATATACACAGTGACTGCACAAGCAGAATAAGGAGTGCAGCTGTGGAGTATAATACAGGATATAAATCAGAATCAGTAATGTAATGTATGTGCACAGCGACTTTTCATGCAGAATAGTGAGTGCAGCTCTGGAGTAAAATACAGGATATGACTCCGGATCAGTACAGGATCAGTAATGTAATGTATGTACACAGTGACTCCACCTGCAGAATAGTGAGTGCAGCTCTGGAGTATAATACAGGAGGTAACTAAGGATCAGAACTGGATCATTATTGTAATATATGTACTCAGCGACTGCACCAGCAGAATAGTGAGTGCAACTCTGGGGTATAATACTGATCTATGGTAACTCAGAATCAGTACTGGATCAGTAATGTAATGTATGCAGTAGTGTAATGTAGAGTATGTATACAGTGACTTCACCAGCAGAATAGTGAGTGCAGCTCTGGAGTATAATACTGGAGGTAACTCAGGATAAGTAATGTAATGTATGTACACAGTGACTCCACCCGCAGAATAGTGAGTGCAGCTCTGGAATATAATACAGGAGGTAACTCAGGATAAGTAATGTAATGTATGTACACAGTGACTGCACCAGCAGAATGGTGAGTGCAGCTCTGGAGTATAATACAGGATGTAACTCAGGATAAGTAATGTAATGTATTTTCAAAGTGAATCAAAATGTTATGCAAATGATATCTCTGTAGAAATAAAAGACAGTAAATGCTGTGTGATCTGTAGACAGCGCTACAATGACTCATAAATGATCTTGGCCCTATTACCCTTTAGGCATAAATCCATCACTAAATGGTTAACATTTTTTGCTATAAACCTTGCCTGGTTCTTGTTTCCTTACGGTGATCGTGCACATTACTTTCCGGATTGTCCATGAAAATGTTACATTTGAAGCATTTCAGTAAGGTACTGGTAATTAATAGCTGAACTATGAAGTCACTTTAGTGGGACTCTTCTTCTCACAGCGCTTTTAAGTAAAAGGAAAAAAAATCTTGAATGTGTTATTTGCTCTCATCTCGTTCCAAGCGTTTGTTCTGATGTCCTATCCCAAACACAGAGGACTGTAAATCATGTACTGTATATTCAATACCAGATGCTGAGCATCCCTGCAATTAAATAATTTTCACAACAGGCAAATATAATATTTCGTAAAATTACTCTTCACTCGATTGCAACCTATACAGATGATCATGGAGTCACAGTGTATGTCCCATTACCCAGATGAGAGGGGAACGCTCTGCAGGCCCAGGTGCACGCCATCCACAGAATTGGGCTCCAGATGCTTTTTAGGTCATTTTAGGTGTTTCTGCACATGTTCTCGTTGTGGGTTATATTCCACCTACACGCTCAATGAAGGCCGGAGGTATACAAAATGTTACATGTTCTTCATCAAGAACTTGGAAAATTGCCTTGTGCCATATGGAGCTGTGCGATTCAGCACCTGGGCTTCTTGTGGCTCCTCAGACACGTTTGTGACTTCGTTTTCAGCCTATGTGCATTTGTGTGATGTATTAGGTTGACAATGCAGAAAAACTGCTTTAACTTCTGGGATTTATCCCAGGTCAGAACTTCAATTTGCAGACATGGTGATTCGGTGTCAGTGCAAAGTATAAGATCTGATTTTGCTTTATGAGAGGCTTAAGTGAGGTCTAAGGGGTGAGCTTTTCTCCTTGTGCAGAGTGACACACCAGTTAATAAGGAAACTTAAAAGCCGCAATGCTCCTATGTAAAATTAAAATTAAAATTGTCTCTTCAGAGAGGAAGTAGACTTGAATTCTAGCGACACCTATTGGAAGTAGCAATCCTAAAAGCCTTACCATAGGATTCAGTATTTATACCAGTTCAGAATCTCAATTTGTAAACACTGTATTTTGGGGTATTGCTCCTCGTCAGTGCAAAGTATGAGATCTGATCTGGCTGTATGAGAGGCTAAGTGGGTTCTAAAGGCCACTTCACACACACAGATATCTGAGTCCAATATGTGAACAGATCTCTGGTTGAAGTGAAATCATGGATACATTGCTCCATGTTGTACACAGCCACAAAATAGAACAATGTATCCATGATTTCACTGCAACCAGAGATCTGTTCAGATATTGGACTCAGATATCTGTGTGTGTGAAGTGGCCTTCAGGGGTAAACTTCTCTTTCATTGTGGAGAGTGACACACCAGATTCGGCATGCCAGTAATGAGGAGCCTTAAAAGCCACAATGCTCCTCTGGGCAATAGAATATAGAAATGGCCTCTCCATAAGGAGAAAAGCTTATCCCTTGGTTCCCACTGGTTCTCATACATAAAGAATGTAGGATTAAATAGACTATATAGAAGTACTCTATATAGAATGCAGGACACTGGATGATTTTATCTTAAAGGCTATATCCAGGATTTTTATAAAGAAAAATGTGTCCAATCACTAACAGGCAGGTAGTTGCCACCTATCTTTCTGTTGTGCCCGGCACCATTCACCACTGCCACAGAGCGGTAACAGACCTCTCTTTCCGGGAATAACATGGCTGTGTAAACAGGGCAGCCGCTTCTCTTCTGCTCTGCTCTGTGGAAGGGGCAGCCGACATCATCCCAATTGACAGCTGGCTCCTTGCTACCGGATTGGAGGAGCCGACAGAGGTAGTCTAAGACCCCTCTATGATGGCGGTAAACGGTGCCAGGCACAACAGGCAGGTAGGTGGCAGCTTTCTGCCTGTTAGTGCTTAGGCACAATTTTTGTTCTTTTGCTAAATCCCGGATATCCCCTTTAAGAGCACGTTTTTTCCTTTTTGCAAAAATAATAGACCCATGTTAGAATGTTAAAATGTTAGACCCATTTTCACATCTGCGGTTATTGTAATTCCCTGCAGATCCGGCAGGTGTCGCCGCATCTGCCGGATCTACCACTTAACGGCCGACTTTCGGCACCGATCCGGCAAGCCCCATTCATCCTCTATGGGGCTTGCGTTCAGGTGCGGCAAGTGCAGTATTGCCAAATCCTGCACTTGTGGCACCACAAAAAAAAACTGTTTTTTTGCGCAGTCTCAAGTGGCGGATCTGCCGGGTTTGGCAATACCACACTTGCCGCGCCTGAACGCAAGCCCCATAGAGGATGAATGGGGCTTGCCGGATCGGTGCCACAAGTCGGCTGTTACGTGGTATATCCGGCAGATGCGGCGACACCTGCCGGATCTGCCGGGAATTACAATAATCGCAGATGTGAAAGCAGCCTTACTAGATGCATATTATATACTGCACACTGGCATTGGGTTTATATTGTGTTTTATTTTCTTTATAGGGCCCAAGAGGTTATCCTGGCCCACCAGGCCCACTGGGAGAGAAGGTATGTACTGACGTTATTTTAACAGGTTGGGGGTATAGTATTATTTTTGAGTGTAGGGGACCTGATGGAGTGGGACCTGGCGCAAAATTTACTCTGAAGCCCCCACATTCTTGCTACAACCGCTGGTCTTGACTCTCTCCTGTTTGGCCTATGTTGGCTGAAAGAAAGATTGAGCATGTTGAATTTCAACATGTCCCATCTATTTTTTGTACAGGGGATCATAAATCTGTGCCAATTGTATGTCCGCCCCTGTGCAATATCAAGATTTTGCTGCAAAATTGTGCTAGAATTTTCTATGGCTTTCACCTATCACATTTTTGCATCACAGAAATACTCTTCGGCATGCCATGTACGATTTGGAGACAATTACATCATCAACTCTTCATTCCTCAATTTTACTTTTTAATTTCATACTTTACAAAACATTATTAAAAATGTCTGGTGTTATATTTTTTTCTTCTTTTTTTTTCTTTTATTAAAATTGCTTTTAGCAACTTCCAGTATGTGCTAAAACAAGTCTCAGTGTGCTTCAATTAATAACAAGGCAGACGTTATTAAAATGGATTGGCAAGCAGCTGTACATTGCCTTGAGCCTTGACTCCTTTCTGCATAGATGAAAAAAATTAGCACCAAAGCACTTGTTAATCTTCAGAATGGATTATGGGGCTCTGTGCTGCTATGGGGGTGGGATGTCTTCATAATACCTGCCATGTGCCATTAATCACCACTCGAGACAGATCATTACAGGAGAAAAACTGAAATAATAATCACTGCTGCTCTCAACCAACTTCTGCTCGGGCAGCTGTCATGTCAGGCAGCCACTTTCATTCTCTGGATCCTGTTTGTACAGATCAGTTGTGTGCACCCTATAGAATTTATAGGAGTCCATATTGAATCTTCTTGTGCTGCTGAACTATATGGAGGCACACAGGTGTTTTAATATAAAGTTGCGCAGGAAAACCATATATTAGCACTGCCTACAGAGCCGTATTAGGGACATTATTTGCTATTTTACATAGTTTGTGCATGCTGCAATGCCAGGTGTGACAACTCAGCGTCAATAAGGAATATCTGGCCACTTGAGTGGGGGTCACATTTCTACCAGACGTATTGTTCGTTTGTTAGGATGTTTCATTTGGGAATGTCCGTTGACCTTTTTGTATGCCAACTTGTAGAATGCCTGCTGATGGAGGATTGCATCAGCCCCCTGCGGTGTACTAGTCTGTGTCGTCTGGAGGATAATTGAACGGGCGAACAATGAGGGACAGAAAATGCATTCAAGTAGTAACAAATGTTATTGTATTTTATGGCTGATCATTTATACCAATGTAATGTTGTATGGTGAGAATGAGGTTATGACTTTTCTAATAGGTTGATACCGGAGTATTGATGTATGTTTAGTCTCTTGATCAATGTTTCGTGGATTTTCTCGCTTTATATGATAAATAATTTTTCTTTTTCTAAATTCAATTTAAAAAATGAACCTGATTTGGAACAATGAGGAAACAGCTATGAATATCTTCCCCTAATCCTGTGGGACACAAAGCCCTG
>JARQOC010000007.1:156591098-156608594 GCA_033576535.1 Allobates femoralis
ACCCTCCACTTGTGCAGTATCTAGGATGTGACGCACATACCGTGTTTCCCCGATAATAAGCCACCCCCGATAATAAGCATAGTGGGGGGTAGAGGAGGGGCGGCTAATATAAGCATACCTGAAAATAAGCCATAGTAACTGTCCATGGGAAATATAAGCCATGGTACCTTTTTATATGCATCGCCGCTGCCTCGGTCCCCTCTGTCCCTGCTGTCCCCGCTGTCCTCCGGGGTCTGTGTTGTCCTCCTCTGCCTCATGTGCAGCCGCTGGTGGCCCCGAGTGCATGGGGTTAATTTTCTGTGTGCCCCCTGCCCGGTCCTGACGTCACCGCTGCCCGCAGGAGCTCTGATTGGCCAAGCGGCTCCCCAGCATCTCGAGCGCTGATTGGCCCAGACGCTCTGCAAGACGAAACAGCCACATCTGCACCCTGCACCGCGGAGGAATCCTTAGGGGAAGGCACCATTACAAAGTAAGGAAATCACAAAATGTACCGTAATGTTTCCTTGCTGTACTGGGGGCTTGTTACCCTCTGGGCTGTGTGGGATACTGTACTATAAGGGCCTGTTACCTCTGGGCTGTGTGGGATACTGTAAGGGCCTGTGACCCTCTGGGAGGCTGTGTGGGATACTGTAAGGGCCTGTGACCCTCTGGTGAGGCTGGTGGGATACTGTATGGGGCTGTAACCCTATGGTGAGGCTGTTGTGGGATACTGTATGGGGCTGTTACCCCATATAATATAAGCCATACCTGAAAATAAGCCATAGTGGGACTTTTGGGGGTAAAAAGAATATAAGACACTGGCTTATATTCGGGGAAACACGGTAGTTAAGGTGACTGAAACAACCAGTAGGGATGTTAGTATGGATGGGACACATGACTGCTGCAACCAGCGATTGGCAGTAGTGGTCATGTGATGGTCCTCTTTGGACCAATTTGAAGTGCCAGACTGGCACAAAACGGGCCGTTGTCCGCCGACTTCCACCCCACTCCCTGCTACCTGTAATACGGCACCGAAATAAAGGAGACTATTATGTTGGCACCAAAAATGGGTGATTGCCCCTTTTCTTTTTTTGATGGAATTTGGTTTGCTGAACACTACCAAAGTGAGCACACCCTAGGTGCACTCATACAGACCCGGGAAACTGAGCAGCACATATACATAAAGGAAGAGGGTCCGAGGTCTATGGTGGTGCCGGCTTGACCTCCTAAGCAGAAACAATCATGTGAATGGCATCATGATGTCATTGCTGCAGGATCAGGGGGCACTATCGGATAGGTGAGTGCGGAGCAGTATCTAAAGATTTTGTTATGTTTTTTTAAAAAAACCTCTGGTCTTTCTTGAAATCTAAGACAATATCTTTAAGCTGATTATAGATATCAATGCCATTACATCTGTTTTTAAGTGTTATCAATATAAACGGGGGAATTGACATTTTGTGGCCAAAAAAAATTCACCATAGCTTATCTGTCATCTTTTCCCACTAAAAAATAACTGTCCACAGTCATGTTTAGGCCATGTGCACACGTTGATTATTGGGAGAGGTTTTTACCTAATTTTTTGCAAGAGAAAACCAGAAGTGGAGGAATTAGAAGAAAAGTATAATAGGAAGACGTCGCACTTCTTCATCACCCACTCCTGGTTTTGGCTAAAAATATGAGGTAAAAAAACTCCCCAAATACTTAATATGTGAATGTGGCCTAAAATAATTGTGTTTTATGGCAAAAATTCAAGGTCAATATCAAACTTTAGTTTTTCTATTAATAGCCTTCAGCTTGATCTCGAACTATGGCGACTTGATGGATGAATGCTCTGTTGGAGATTTATCTTGTACAGCCTAGATTGGTCCACCAGGGTCTTCTCCAAGCTTAGATAAGTTGACCAGGGTCTTCTCCAAGCCTAGATAGGTCCACCAGGTTTCTCTCCTCTGTTATCTGGATAGTATCAAGCCATTGGTTTGCTGGTCTTCCTCTTCACCTTGTTCCTTCTATTCTTTGCCATGATATCTTCTCCAGTGATTGCTCTCTTCGTATGATGTGTAGACAGTCGTAGGAAAAAACCCTGAATGCTGAGGATTACTAATATTACATTTTCTTATTACGGTAATTGATTTTCTTTTTTCCAATCTTACAGTAATAATTCAGATCTAATGTGAAGACAGCAATTCTGGTCTGTTCATCTAGTGACTCGCTTATCCACATCTGTCAAATTAAGCCCCAGCATATATTTGTATCGCGGCGACAGCTGTTCACAGGCTGCACTTTACACTCAGCCTTATCAAAGCAAACACAGTGATGTAATCTGCAATGTGCGGCCCAGAGGTGGAAGCAAAAGACGCAACGCGCAACCTGCAGACGATGACTCTCGCGGCCATTACCAATAGGTTCTGTTCAAGGCTTTTTTTTGGCCCAAATTCCTTTCATTCCTCCAATACGGGCAAAATCTATTAGTGCTGCCAGTTAGATTTGTGCTTGCCCAATGATTTTGTCCCACGTGGCGATAGGCAGCTTCAGATTTGTTCACTTATCTTGCCCTCTCTGATGGGCTAATAGCTATAACCTAGATGATGTCTGAGTAAAGGTGTGCTCGTTTGTAACAATGAATTTTTCCATATGTATAAAAGTATAAATGTCAAAGCAATGGGCTGACAATGGCCAAAAGAAATAACAAAAAATAATGTATTTTTTGTGAATTGTGTAAAAATTGCAATAAAAAATATCTTCAGTACCTATGCCAGTAGTATAAACAGAGGGATTTTTTTCCATCAAAAATAGAGAAAAATGCCCTTTATTACTTATGCATCTTTTTCACTAGCTGGAAATTTGCTATTTTCCTTAGGCTGACTTCACACTACGGCTGGGATCCGATCTGTGGCTGTCCGCTTGAGGCAGACAGCCGCGGACCGGATCAGCACACAGAACTGGAGGGCTAATTTGCCGTCCGGTGTGCAGCTGCAGCTGCTGATAGGTCTGGACCGCAGCTCGCAGGGAGCGAGCCGCGCTCTGATCTGTCAGGAGGGGACAGCTCTATTGTGCTGAAGCTCAGCGCCGGCCCCTCCTGTAGTTCAGGACCGCAGCTAGCTCCTCGCGAGCTGCGGTCCTGACCTATCAGTGACGGCAGCTGCGTGCGGCTGCACACCCGGACCCGAGGGCAATTAGCCCCCCAGTTCTGTGTGTTGATCTGGTCCGCAGCTGTCTGCCTCAAGCGGACAACCACGGATCGGATCCCAGCCGTAGTGTGAAGCCGGCCTTATGGGTATGTGCAAACAATCTGGAAGTACTGTGTGTTGGATGCAGAGTCTCCGAACCTGAGGGAAGCCGAGGGTGAATGCAAGGAAACTGCAACTACCTGTATTTATGATCTGCGTTGGGTGCAGGGTGGCTTCTCCATGCATTCACCCGCTGGAGATTGCTCCTGACTCCACAGCAATAAATGAACATGCTGCGGAGATGCGGAAGCACGGCAACATGCACCGCAGGTGAGAACACTGCAGGGGGAGGAGCACAGTGAGCATGGGATTTCTGGAAATCCCATCCACTATGCTTCTACTGTACAACGTAGAGTTTTGTATGCAGCGGCAATTACAATGTGTCCAAAATGCTGCTAGTCCAGATTGTAGTGCACGCACCCTAAATTTTCTATAGATGTCCACGTGAAAATACACATTAACAATCCACACTATTTCTTGCATTTTTTATTTTTATTTTAATTCATTACTACCTTTATTTAATGCTATTTTGGTGCACAGCATTTTAAGGCTGTGTTCAAACATTTCATTTTTGCGGCGTTTTTTTTTTGCAAAAAAAACAGTAAATGGCATTGCTGCTTTTTTATGCGTTTTTTTGTTGCGTTTTTGGTGTAAGTTTGTCTACAGTACATGTTTAAGAAAGTTAGTTTTATTCACCACAAAAGCCACAAAGACGGAACAGTTGTGTTTTTGCACTTTCTCGTTGCTTTCAATGGTGAAAAAAATGCTGAAAGAATTGCCATGCTGCTTCTTCCAAAATCGCAGCAGTTTTACATTTCAGTCATGAAATAAAAATCAATCTTTGCAAGAGATTTCTGAAACCTCAGAGCTTTTGCTGGTGATGGAAAAAAGCAGTTTTTAATTTGCATAAACTCATGAAAAAAAACCGCTGCAAAAACCTAATGTGTGAACATAGCCTTTAATTTTCTGAGATAATGACCTTTGGGCTTTAAAGTGGCTGTAAGCAGTAATCATCAACATTAACAGAAATAAACGCTTGAAATAGATCACTCAGTGTGTAATGACTCTATAGATGTGTTTCACTTTATATATTGAATTACTGAAAAAAAAAAAATGCTTTGTCTGTAGAGTGATTTTATAAAGCAATGTAGACTTTATAGAATACAGTCACAAGGACGACAGAAGAAGCCTAAAACCTTATGTGTGAACTTCTCTCATCACATAGTGTGCCCAGTCTCCTTATGGCTTTGTAAAAGCGCCGTGATTATGTATTTTTTAAAGTATTTTTAATATTTATTTTTTTTTATAAAAACATACCTTTCTTTAAATTTTTTTTCCTTTTATAGAACACAATGTAAAATCATAAGAAAACACCCTGATACCAGCAATGTGTCACTTACTGGGCTGCTTGCTATAGTTTTGAAAAAAGCATTGTTTTATCAGCAGGAGATCATCATTAGCGGACTAGTATACTTGGTGCCAGGTAGTCTAACCACTCCCCCCACTTCTGTACACTATAAATGGGCAGAAAGCAGCCAATCAGTTGTGTGGGCAGGGTTATACAGAGCTCATCATTTAGAGATCTGCTAAATCTGCCCCACAGAAAACAGGGATTTTAAAATGACAACATGCAGCCTACTAAGTGATACATTACTGGAATCAGGGTATTTGCCCTGCATTATGTTTCTCTCAGTTGGGGTTACCAAAGCCAAGTGACAGATTCACTTTTAAAGTAAGAAGAACCAAAATTCTTCAGAAATGTGGAAAAAGTTACACCAATTAGACACTGCTCATACTACGTTTTTACATTTTTAGTAATTTTTGCTCTTTTGTTTTTGCAACAGGGTATCCCTGGAGACTTTGGTGATAGGGGTCCTCCCGGTCCAGATGGAAGTCCAGTTAAGTTAATGAATGGCTCAATAACACTTTACACAACCATCGTCTACAATGATACAGTTATAGCACGTGTTCAAAACTGTTTTTACAGCTACATGTCCAGGGCAAATGACCAAATTACCCTGAAATCCGATGTAAAATGGTGAAAGCACACAATGATTTATCATGTCAGCACGATGGTGGTCCGATGACCACCCTTCTGGTCATTGAACACCACACAGTCCCTGAGCCCCCATAAATCATCCATGCTGTTTCCTTCTAACGTAATATGGTTCACTTTAATGTTACATTTCCCTGCAAATTTTAGGCTGTAAGGTATATGTTCCTCTTAAAAGGCAATCATGGAAATGGGCTATAGGCTCGTACATAAAAAGTGGCTCTAGGCTAAGTTCATATGTCCAGTAATCGTCCGTTATAATGGATCCAGCACAATCCATTGTGCAAACAGAACTTTTTTGTCTATTTTGAATAAATTGATTCCAGGATCCGTTTTTTTAACATTGAAGTCTATGGAGAACGGATCCATTCTTCCTAGACCCCATGTTAAGAAAAAGGATCCTGCAAAAATAAATTTGGCATACGTGTAGAATGACGGCTAGAAGTTAGCGGGGTGTTACCGTATCAGATGGTAGGCATGGTTAAGCCTTAAAAACCATCTATGTTAAGCTGACCATCTAAATTGGTCACACCAATGTCGATTCTACATGTATGCCTAAATATTTTTTTCAAGAGACACAAAAAAGTTGTGTTTGCAGAAAGTACTGCTCCATCCGATCTAACGGCTGATTCCTGAACAAGTGAACTCATCGTACATCCTCCATCCTCTGATTATCTCCCATGATTTTGCAGGGAACTTTTGGGGGTGCTGGACCTTCTGGCTTTCCAGGCTTGAGAGTAAGTATAAACCCTCTTTGCAGTTTAAGACTAAGTTCAGTATTTGGAGCGTATTTGATTTTGAAGAATTTCTATGCCTATCATATACATTAAGAACAGAATCACAGTAATGAGGGGGACCTCCCTTCTATATATGCATTCCCTCCAGGTCATTGCATTTTCCACCCTCATTAGTTCAGATTACCATATACTATACACTCCTTTAAACCTATCAGACACGTGCTAATACACATTGGAGTTCATGCATATCAACCTTTATTTCAACATCCTTTTACAATATGTTACAACAGAGTCCCCTATCAATAGGGGATCCCAAAGAGGTGAACTGAAGGAACCTTATGCAAAGTCCACAGACATGACTACGTACACATTCAATGCCCACAACAGTATGAGATTTTTATAACCCACAATCTGTGAAAGTCCTCTGCTGTCACATGAGCTATGATGGTGTATATAATGACCTCACAACTTCTCTTAAAGGGATAAGAGGGAATAATACAGGTTGGAGGTTAGTTGGGTGTATTATACCTAGTGGTGTCAATCCCCAGTTGCTCCCATCCCCTGTCTCCCACTTAGATCAAGGGCCCCATGGTTGTTGGGGAGCGTTTCCGTCACAGCAAATCCCCAACAAGGCAGTAAAATCTAATTCTTACCCATAATGAGGGACCGTGTGCCGCAGACTGTGTCAGGACTGTTGCCCTACATCTTTTCGGTCCAGTACCTTCTTCAAGGGCTGTAAGTTAAATTTTACTGCCTTGTTGGCGGAATATCTCGCATAGTGTATCTCTTAAAGGGGTTATTTCAGCTTCTTAAAGGGAACCTATCAGTAGGTCTTTAGACCTCAAACTAAGGTCATCTGCGTAAAGCCCCTGTAATGTTAATTATTTTTTTTTGATCAGATATGTTTTTTATTGACCAAACAACTGTTACAGAACAGATCATCAATCAACACCACAATAAACTTCATTTTAAACCCCACAAAGTATCTCTGTAATGTTAATTACATCCATATTTTTGTTTTATAAGTCAGGGTCTCCATTTTATAGAAATTCATTGTCAAATTTTTATGCAGATGATTTGCAAGTGTAGAGGGCTTGGCCCTGCACTGACAACTGTCTGGCCTCCCTCACTCTTTCCCTGCTCTCTGCCGGCCTCTTGCCAGTGTCTGACCGCTCAATTTTCTCTGTGACCTACTCCCTCACTCAAGATCTTTTGTATTACTGATTGGTTGCAATTTTCCATCCTGTGTGACCACACATGATAAGCTTACATCAAGCGTGGTGTTGCCATTGTATGCCTTCTTCTGGCAGGACTGGTTCAATGATGTATAGATTTTATTATATTTAATGCCTAATTGAAAGCTATAATCTCCCTTTCTTGCATTCCTTTCAAAGTAAAATGTCTTGGTTGCACCAAATGCTATAAAAGTTGACTCCATGCACTATGGTAGATTTTAACTTTGCAAACTGTGGATGTGGATACATTTAGATGCGGTATTCACCGGGGTACGGGGCACTTGCCTAAAGTTTTAAGCGATGCTCTGGGTGTGTGGGAACAAGTAGGCCTATTATCTCATGGGTGAATATAAGTACGGTAGCAAGTTATTCCAGGAACAAACTCGAGGGAAGAAGAAGACCCTTGAGCATGAACAATTTACATGCCCTTGGCAGAGCAACAGCTCATCATAAAGTACAAATTCAATGGCTTTGAAGGTAGAAGTAGCCTCCTTGCCACTTGGGCCCCTTGACAGTTGCATCAGTAGTTTTTCCACCCCGGACTTAGTCCTGCCATCAATTAATCTGTGGAAGGAAACTATCTAGTGCATAAAAGAGCATTAAAACATGACTAGGGATTTTATACAGACATTTGTAGACTATTGTTCCGGCGTTATCTCCTATGGGTGACAACAGAAATACTGCTTTCTTTCTCAGGTACATTGATAAAGAGGAATAAATTGTGACCTCAACAGTATTCATACATGAGGCTAGACAGTGCAGATAAATATCTTAAGATGTTTTCATTGACTTGTATTAAGAAGGTTTTATATATAGGCTAGAGTCCATAATATGGGTAATTTAAAGTGGTTTTCTGGTTTAAAAAATAAACATGTCCCCAGTGTAAGTTTCTTTAAAAAAAAAAAGCTTTACTCACCCTTCCGAGGTTTAGTGCTTTTGTGCCTCTTTCATTGTCTGTTACTGTTGGCAAAAGGTTTAATGCTAAGACATACTTATATGAATATAAAACAACTTTACAGCTAATGAAATATGAAAAATGAGGACACTTAGCCTGTACATATGGCCATGTGTATGACCGCCCAGTAGCCACGTCAAGGCGTGTCCCCTGTACTGGGTTCTAACCTACATTTATACCTGTATTGTAAATCTCAGCCTCTCTCTGGATTAAAAATCTCTCTTGGAATTGGCGAGTAGAAGACCTGATAACAGAGACAATAGCACCTTGTGGCTATGGGGGAAGGGTGCGCTACAGAGGGTGTGACCCCATAATCTAAATTTAAAAAAAACTGTGGCTACAGGGCAAGTCATATGTAGTAGCTAAGTGTCCCCTTTTTTCATATTTCATTAGCTGTGAAGCTGTTCTATATCCAAATAAGCATGTCTCAGTGTTTGAGTGCAGCTGACTTTTTGTTACTATGTATAGTATTTCAGCGTTGCATCAGTACACACTAGGATTGCGTGCCACAGTTTTTCTTGTTACTGTTGGCGGCACTAATGTCACATTAACAGCGCTGCAGGCAATCACATCAATAGCGCTGCAGGCAATCAGTGACCGCAACAATTTGGACTGTCAATTTGGGCAGAGTGATAAAAGCACTACAGAGAATAAGAGACACCAGGAGCAATGGTGAAAACTTAGCACTAGAACCAGGGAGAGTGAGCAAAAACCAGGGTCTTTATGTTTTGTTTAATTTTTTTTGTAATTCAACTACCGTATATGTTTTTTTTAAACCAGAAAACCCCTTTAAATGATATATGATTATTATATATATAGGTCTGGGGGAACAGCTATTCTCCTTGTGGAGAGTATTATGCCACCATGAGAATAGCTGTTCCCCCAGACCTAATCTTATTCTCTCAGCCAGATCAGAATTCGCACACACTGCACTGATGAGGGGCAATCACCTCGAAACGCAGCATCTGCAGTTTGGGGTTCTGATCAGGCGCAAATCCTAAATCATATTAAAAGGCTTGTTAAAAAGTCAATTATGACTTTTAGGATTGCTACCCTCCTTAGGTGGCATTAGAGTTTGTCTATTTCCTCACTGAAGTGACATACCGTATATAATATGTAATTACATATAGAATATGTAATATAAACCATGTTCCAAATTATTATGCAAATTGTTATTAGGTGTCATAGGGTATTTTTTTTTTCTTCAATGAAATCCATTGATGGTATTGTGTCTCAGGGTTCTTTAGATCACTGAAATCAATCTCCGATATCTGTGATAATTAGTTTGGCAGGTGAGCCCAATAAAAGGAAAACTGGGTGTTCTACAATAGTGAGTAGGCAACAGTTTTCAAGTAACATGGGAAAGAAAAAGAATCTCTCTGCTGCCGAAAAGCAACAAATAGTGCAATGCCTTGAAAAAAGGACGAAAACATTAGATATTGCACGAAAACTTAAGTGTGATCATCGTACTCTGAAGAGATTTGTGGCTGATTCTGAGCACAGATGTGTTCGGGCAGATAAAGGCAGAATTAGGAAGGTTTCTGCCAGGCAAGTTCATCAGATTAAGAGAGCAGCTGCTAAAAAGGCCTAACAAACCAGCAAACATATATTTAAAGCTGCAGGTGCCTCTGGAGTCCCTCGAACCTCATGGTGTAGGATCCTTTAAAGGCTTGTTGCGGTGCATAAACCTACTATTCGGCCACCCCTAAACAGTGCTCACAAGCAGAAACGGTTGCAGTGGGCCCAGACATACGTGAAGACTAATTTTCAAACAGTCTTGTTTACTGATGAGTGCCGAGCAACCCTGGATGGTCCAGATGGATGGAGTAGTGGATGGTTGATGGATGGCCACCATGTCCCAACAAGGCTGCGGCGTCAGCAAGGAGGTGGAGGAGTCATGGTTTGGGCCGGAATCATTGGGAAACAGCTGGTAGGCCCCTTTAAGGTTCCTGAAGGTGTGAAAATGACCTCTGCAAAGTATATAGAGTTTCTGACTGAGAACCTTCTTCCATGGTACAAAAAGCAAAAACCTCAGCCCTATAGAGAACCTTTGGAGTATAATCAAGCAAAAGATCTATGAGTCTTGGAGGCAGTTCACATCCAAACAGCAGCTCTGGGAGGCTATTCTGACATCATGCAAAGAAATACAAGCAGAAACTCTCCAGAAACTCACAAATTCAATGATGCAAGAATTGTGAAGGTGATATCAAAGAAGCGTTCCTATGTTAACATGTACCTTGGTCTGTTAGGATGTTTTGGCGTTAAATAGCTTTTTATTTCAGTGAATGTGACCTCCTAATGCTGCAAATTCAACAAATGAGCATTTTCAGTTCTTTCAAACACATCAAATGTATAGAAACTCTACTGTGCCTAATAATTTGGAACAGTGCATTTAGAGGGTTTTTTTTATTTTGAAGATTATACTGTTATCATTGGGAGGTTTCTTCAGTAAAATTCGATATATACTCTAACGGGTGATGACTTTTATTACACTGACTGTCATTTGCTCCGGCCATTTAGGAAAATCAGAGAAAAAGAACCTTTGCATAATAATTTGGAACATGGTGTATATATATATATATATATATATATATATATATATATATATATATATATATATATATATATATATATATATATATATATATATATATATATATCCTACATAAGTGCTCTTAGACTCATCACACTTAGAAGTCGCTCACTTTCTCTGGCGTTCCGTATTGCTCACTTGCTGGTGTCCCACCTGCTCCTTAAAGGATCTTTCACAAAATAACATCTCTCTTCCTGTCCACAGCGAGTCTTGCCAGTTGGCATTTCGCCTCGTCGTTTGTTGGACAATTGACACAAATCGGCCTGGAACATTTTGGTTTTAGACAAAAGAGTGTTACCGAGCTGCCAACACTAAGCCTCTCTCCCAGCTGTAGATCTCAAGAGCGCCGTGATTTATTGCAGAGCGTTAGCCGCAGTTCTCGGCTACTGAATCTGAACGGCTTGTGAAATAAATACTCCAGCTCCATGTTGACCCTGCAAAAGTGCCAAGAATCTCATGAACAGGGGGATGCTTGGAGACACTCAGTAAATGCTTTTATATAGCAGCAAGGGGATTCAGAGACCCCTCTTAAGGCATAAATAAGCAGGAGTAAAACATTCACATTTCATTAAGTTTATTATCTTTTTTCTTCCTTTAATGGCAAGTCATATTTGATGGCTGTCTGGACGCTGAAATGTCAGAGTCTGTCTTATTTCTCATGTCATTCACCGGAATTGGTGAATAGTGAGCCCAATAAGCCATAATGAAAGCAGCAGAAATCTGTAGATGACCTCATATGTACCTCCCGGCCATCTAAAATAACTTTATCGTTAATTACTAGAGATGAACGAATCCTTTTGCAAACTGAACTCGTGTTGAATTTTTAGGAATCCACAGAGCCTGCCAAAACTCAAACATTTTGCAATTCGCCTCGTACATATTGGCAAAAATGGCTGCAGCTGTTTTACACATTGCAGAAGATTGCATCCACCAGAGAAGGATCACATGACATCAGGCAGGTTTCACCATAATGCTTTGTAGCTATGACATCATATGATATAGAACAGCTTATCAGGAGGGGCTATCAGTCAGTCTAAAAGACAGGGCAGGGAATGCAGCAGCCAAATGATTGTTAATCTGAAGAGTGAGAGGACATCACAGCTTAACCATAAAGATAGGGAAAGAAACCCATAAAATAATAAAGAAACTGAATAGATAGTGTGTGTGACAGCATAATAATGAAGTTCAGTGTGTAAGCAAAAGAAAATGGCATCATGTGCGTTTTTCAAGTCAATTGGAGACTTTTAGAGCTTTCAATTTGTGAATCAATTTGAGGCAAATCAATATCCTGGGAAATTCAGTGAATCTGACAAATACAAATTTTAAAAGATTTGCTCATCTCTAAGGTATTGGCCACTAACAGATGTGTTGGGGACATGATTCTGTGACACTTACTGATGTACGAATATTACAGGTTATCCTCCTGCTTTTTAATGCACACCCCTCCTGTCCTCCGCATGGCCACTGATGGAGTAGCATGTGACCAGATTTGTCCATCAGCTTTATCCAATAGGAAAACTCTGCACATGGGAATAATATTTTTCAATTGGAGTCTTTTGGTCACATGTCTCTCCACCAGAAGCCATGTTGGGAACAGGAGAGTTGTGCAGTCTGTGAGGATGGTGGCACTAACCAGGACAAGATGAGAACCTGAAATCCTTGTGTATTGGCAAGTGTTGTAAAATCATGTCCTCCCTATATCATTGTTAAAATATAATGGACAACACCTTTAAGTCCACTCTGCTCGGCTTGCTCTTCTTTGCTAATTATTTTCATCATACTGGACTATGTAAAGTAGATATCCTAACCCCAACCCTTATCTTGCTAGCCACACATACTGGGTATGAAATAGGAAAGTCTATTTAGGAGGTAACATGAGTATTACTTACAAATGACCAGTGGCATTACTGGAAGCTTCTGAACTCCAATGCTGCACCTCTTTCCATTAGTAACACTGGTGTATTCTTATAGGACAGAGGGACCTCTGGGTCACCCCAGGTAGTAGGTGAAACTCTTAATCCTTTACCCTATAGTATAAATCTACCCTTATAGACTGATTTCTTCCCAGCAGACACAGCAGTTGTTTTACTGGTAAAATTGTCCATCATGCCATTATAAGGCGATGTTTACATTTTCATGGTTGACTTTAGATTACGCACCAAAATCTGCATGAAATCAGAATCTTCTGCTTGTCAATGCAGTTCCTTCAACCCTATTGACAAGTATATGAAATTCGCTACACTAATTTTTAGTGCCATGGCAGAAAATAAGCACAGCTTCTTTCTTCCTTTAACGCTGAAAAAGCCTTGTGAGGATTTACTGCACGTGTGGTGGATCTCCACAGAGTCTCTTGTATTTATTAGCTTATATGCAAACCTGTTGAAACTACACTCATTTATTTTTTGGTGCCACAAGAAAACTCTTGACTTCCTAAAATATCACATTCCTTTCCATCGCACATATCGGAAGAAATGCTGCAGGCAGGAGCTGCAGTGGACTAATGAGGAGGCTCAGCAGCACCACCTGTTGACTGATCGGTACCGGACCAAGTCTTCACGTTTCATATATACAAGGCCTCACACAGATGTACGTACATATTTGTTATGAACATATAACACTCACACAAGACCCTACGTAGCCACACAACTAACAGCAGCTCTTCAGACCAGGCTCCCTAAATGGCCATCAAGTGGTTTCTCATGCCTCCTGAAGGACCACAAGGGAGGTCACAAAGCACTGTCTACAAGGAAACAGGATGAAGTGCAGTAACAAACAGCAATCCCTTGTGAGCTAATCTTAAATAGGTACAAATAAGGTAAAAGGATAAAGGGTCTGAAAAGAAAACACACAGAACAGCAGATACTTCACTGTTTTCTTTCAAGGAAAGTCCCAAATATAAAGAACTGAAGATCCCAGGAACAGGTCTACTTAGAAGCATAGCCAGCAAGGAAGTGCAGTAAAGGGAGACCATGTATACCTCCACCCAGGCTGTGATGGGACAACCCAAAGCAGGACAATGTAAAACATCTGGGGAGGATGAAGACCAGAAAGGACAAAGGAGATGGTAACTATCGGCATGAGGATTGCGAGACAGGGAAATCGAACACAAACCTTAACCCATGTTCAAACATGGACCATTGCCTATGATCGAACATAGATCGTACATGGACCATAACCCACAACTGAAAATGGACCATAGGCCACGATCGAATATGGACCATAAGCGAGCAGACCGGGAAACAAGCATGGATCGAATACCGAAATTGAGGCATGACAGTGTTCAATTTATTTTATTTGCAGAGAAAAACAGATACCCATTATAGCCTGTGCTGTTCACATGACCACGTTTGTTTTACAGACCATGTGTCTGAAAAAAAATGACCATCTTTGATTCAGGTCTTAGAATAAAATCACCCATACAAGTTTATGGCTCTGTGAAAATCGCAAACAGAGCACGAATGCCACCTATGTGCAATTTATATGCTGTCCTTCCTTAGCATTGTTGAGGGTAAGAGAAGCTTTGCAATTTTTTTTTGCATATGAAATGATGAAACTCTGCTGGAAAAAGTAAAACTAGCACACTGATGATACTCTGATCCAAAGCACTGATGAAAATCAATGCCTTTTTTCATGTATGGACTTCTGAATGAGATCATACAATGAAGGAAATTGAGGAGCTGTCAATCAGGGAAGGTTGGTAGTGATTCAGCAGCAGCGAGGAGGTACACTGAGGAGCTGTCAATCAAGGAAGGTTGGTAGAGATTCAGCAGCAGCAAGGAGAGACACTGAGGAGCTGTCAATCAGGCTAGGTGGGTAGTGATTCAGCAGCAGCGAGGAGGGACACTGAGGAGCTGCCAATCAGGGTAGGTGGGTAGAGATACAGCATCAGCGAAGAGGGACACTCAGGAGCTGTCAATCAGGTGTGGTGGGTGTAAATTCAGCAACAAGGAGGATGAACACCTAGGAGCTGTTATTCAGGCTTGGTGATTGGAAATCCAGTGTCATGAAGGAGGGAATCATGAGTAGCTGTCAGTCAGGCTTGGTGTTTGGAGATTCAGCAACACAGAGGAAGGACACTTGGAATCTTTTTCTAGTTTGGTTAGTAGAAATTCAGCAGCAGAGAGGAGGGACTCTTTGGAGCTGTCAATCAGGCTAGGTGGGTGGAGATTGAGTTTAAACTTCCAAAAAGTATTAGAGCCATTCTGACATGGATTTTCAAGTGCACCACTGTCATCAAGTCTAAGAGATTTATTTAATAATGCACGCAGTCTACATTGAGAAGTGTGGCAACAGATAACTTGCACAATTTGTCTTTATACCATACAGTAACACATTCATGTCTGACCTGAGAACCCGTGGGTGACAGATGACTGATGGATGGATGTTGGATCCATACATTTTTTTCATGATTAATAAATTAGGATATGGTAACGTTAAGGAAGGACACATTTGTAAGTTTAAACCTATACAAAACCTAAACTAGCAATTGACTAGTGTTAATCCAAATAAAATCAAAACTACCTGACTAAATACATTTATCAAGTCTCCGTAGGATGAATGATAACTGCCTGATCCCCAGGGGTCAAGCCTTTGGGAATAGGGAGGATCTCAGTGGTCGGACTCCAGTGATATTACATTTTTCATCTATCCCGTGGAAATTTCCTAAAAGTGTTTATTGGGATAAACTTGTATTTTATGGGAAACCATTCTACATATCCACGTAATATGTGTTTTCAATGGAAATGGTATCGCAAGTGGTAACCTTACTCTGAACGTATTGACTTTATTAAGCCAAATTGTTTCCTATGTGTTTCGTAAAATACTGAAATATATTTGAATGATGCTACTTGGCTTTCGGAGTGATCTAAAAGTCATGTGACTACTTGTCAGATTTGGAAACTTTTTGGTGTCCTGTCCTGGTCTGACCTCAGCCTATTTAGTCTCAGCTTTAAGACCCAACTAGTCTTGTGTTTCGAGAACTAAGAACGTGGTAAAATGTTGCTGACTTCTTTAAGTCACTTAAGTGCCAAAGAAAACATTATAAAAGTAAATTATTTTATGGGCTTCATCATAAAGTCACTCCAAAATTGTAGTCTCCTCAAACTACAAGAATTGGGACATGGGACTTAATTGCCAAAAGCCTAGGCAATCCCTTTCATTTCGCCAGAAATATATTTATCATGTAATAACTCATAGTATTATTCTTATTAATTAAAGTGTTTTTGCATTATAGGGAGAAGTTGGGCTAGTAGGACCACCCGGGCCGCCTGGGATTCCTGGTCCTCAGGTATTCTGGAAACCATACATTCTGGATCACAGTTTAGGCCATGTGACCATAATAATTAATGGTTATATATCATTTGTTTCTCAATTCTAGGGCCTTCCAGGAATTTTGGGGCAACCTGGACTGAAAGGTGATAAGGTGATCTAAATATTTCTATTATCAGTGTGAATATTATCACATAGAAAATCCGCACTTGTAAAAGTTAATCAAGTTTGTTGAAAGTATAATTGACTACAAAGTTGCCGGCTTGGCAGAAATTCGGAATTTTAATTCTTTTTAATTCCTGAGAATTTATACAGCTGTTGCTGCCAGTGAACCTTGCACATTTCTCATCATCATTGTTATTATATGACTTATGGCAATGTATTATTTAGGGTGAAGTCGGATTCTCGGGGGAACCAGGCGAGCCGGGTTATCAGGGAGATAAGGTACGTTCCATGGCACATTCATAGGAATATCATATGTATTCCCACACATTACTGAACATTTGATCCTTGGCTGGTATCTCATATAGGCACTTTATCCACTTTGGCCATAAAGGACACAACCCATTGTGCTGACACTGATTTGCACGGTTCATAAAAAACATCATTGAAACAAGCACATTTTCCCTTATCCCTCAGCTGTTTATTACCATTTGAAGGAATGCAACCCAATATGAATTAGGATTTTTGCCTTCTAAAATTGCAAAAACACACACTGGTAGAAAATTAATACAAGATTTTGGAGAATGGTTAAAAGCTAAGATGGCTTGTTATGTGGTGTAAATGCCACTGTTCTCCTGAATCCAGGGTTCTTTTTCTGTTGTTTCTGCACCTCTCTGTTTCCAAGATATGGTCCCCTTTTCCTTGTATCTAAATATAGTATTTTTTGTCAAGAGGGTGTGGTCCTCAACTTTTTTCTGTGGGCGTCATCATGGGAGTTAATACCCCCTTGACTCAATAGACTAGATATTTGAGGAATATCTAAAAATTGAGAGACAAAAAGGTGCAATTGGGTCTCATCGCTATTATTAATATGGTGGTAATAATTGTTATTGCTCCCCTGAGCCGGTTGTGGGACCCACAACCAGTTAATGCGCTTAGTACAGCTGCCGCTGGATCCGCACTCTATGTGCACAGTAGTGGATAAACATAAATCCAAAAGGACGGTGCTTCTATGATCCCCGCTATGCTGTAAATGAACAAGGACCACAATGGATCTGTAGACAACTGTGCTTTATTTCCTACGCGTTTCAGAGCAATCTCGCTCCTTCCTCAGGGATACAACCAGATGGTTGTATCCCTGAGGAAGGAGCGAGGTTTGCTCTGAAATGCATAGGAAATAAAAAAACATTGTCTATAGGACCATTGTGGTCCTTGTCCATTTACAGCAGGGGTGGGGAACCCCAGGCCCTAGGGCCGCATACAGCCCTCGGGCAGATTCCTGGGGAT
>JARQOC010000007.1:156608694-156627633 GCA_033576535.1 Allobates femoralis
TTTTTTTTAAATTTAGATTATGGGGTCACACCCTCTGTAGCGCACCCTTCCCCCATAGCCACAAGGTGCTATTGTCTCTGTTATCAGGTCTTCTACTCGCCAATTCCAAGAGAGATTTTTAATCCAGAGAGAGGCTGAGATTTACAATACAGGTATAAATGTAGGTTAGAACCCAGTACAGGGGACACGCCTTGACGTGGCTACTGGGCGGTCATACACATGGCCATATGTACAGGCTAAGTGTCCTCATTTTTCATATTTCATTAGCTGTAAAGTTGTTTTATATTCATATAAGTATGTCTTAGCATTAAACCTTTTGCCAACAGTAACAGACAATGAAAGAGGCACAAAAGCACTAAACCTCGGAAGGGTGAGTAAAGCTTTTTTTTTTAAAGAAACTTACACTGGGGACATGTTTATTTTTTAAACCAGAAAACCACTTTAAATTACCCATATTATGGACTCTAGCCTATATATAAAACCTTCTTAATACAAGTCAATGAAAACATCTTAAGATATTTATCTGCACTGTCTAGCCTCATGTATGAATACTGTTGAGGTCACAATTTATTCCTCTTTATCAATGTACCTGAGAAAGAAAGCAGTATTTCTGTTGTCACCCATAGGAGATAACGCCGGAACAATAGTCTACAAATGTCTGTATAAAATCCCTAGTCATGTTTTAATGCTCTTTTATGCACTAGATAGTTTCCTTCCACAGATTAATTGATGGCAGGACTAAGTCCGGGGTGGAAAAACTACTGATGCAACTGTCAAGGGGCCCAAGTGGCAAGGAGGCTACTTCTACCTTCAAAGCCATTGAATTTGTACTTTATGATGAGCTGTTGCTCTGCCAAGGGCATGTAAATTGTTCATGCTCAAGGGTCTTCTTCTTCCCTCGAGTTTGTTCCTGGAATAACTTGCTACCGTACTTATATTCACCCATGAGATAATAGGCCTACTTGTTCCCACACACCCAGAGCATCGCTTAAAACTTTAGGCAAGTGCCCCGTACCCCGGTGAATACCGCATCTAAATGTATCCACATCCACAGTTTGCAAAGTTAAAATCTACCATAGTGCATGGAGTCAACTTTTATAGCATTTGGTGCAACCAAGACATTTTTACTTTGAAAGGAATGCAAGAAAGGGGAGATTATAGCTTTCAATTAGGCATTAAATATAATAAAATCTATACATCATTGAACCAGTCCTGCCAGAAGAAGGCATACAATGGCAACACCACGCTTGATGTAAGCTTATCATGTGTGGTCACACAGGATGGAAAATTGCAACCAATCAGTAATACAAAAGATCTTGAGTGAGGGAGTAGGTCACAGAGAAAATTGAGCGGTCAGACACTGGCAAGAGGCCGGCAGAGAGCAGGGAAAGAGTGAGGGAGGCCAGACAGTTGTCAGTGCAGGGCCAAGCCCTCTACACTTGCAAATCATCTGCATAAAAATTTGACAATGAATTTCTATAAAATGGAGACCCTGACTTATAAAACAAAAATATGGATGTAATTAACATTACAGAGATACTTTGTGGGGTTTAAAATGAAGTTTATTGTGGTGTTGATTGATGATCTGTTCTGTAACAGTTGTTTGGTCAATAAAAAACATATCTGATCAAAAAAAATAATTAACATTACAGGGGCTTTACGCAGATGACCTTAGTTTGAGGTCTAAAGACCTACTGATAGGTTCCCTTTAAGAAGCTGAAATAACCCCTTTAAGAGATACACTATGCGAGATATTCCGCCAACAAGGCAGTAAAATTTAACTTACAGCCCTTGAAGAAGGTACTGGACCGAAAAGATGTAGGGCAACAGTCCTGACACAGTCTGCGGCACACGGTCCCTCATTATGGGTAAGAATTAGATTTTACTGCCTTGTTGGGGATTTGCTGTGACGGAAACGCTCCCCAACAACCATGGGGCCCTTGATCTAAGTGGGAGACAGGGGATGGGAGCAACTGGGGATTGACACCACTAGGTATAATACACCCAACTAACCTCCAACCTGTATTATTCCCTCTTATCCCTTTAAGAGAAGTTGTGAGGTCATTATATACACCATCATAGCTCATGTGACAGCAGAGGACTTTCACAGATTGTGGGTTATAAAAATCTCATACTGTTGTGGGCATTGAATGTGTACGTAGTCATGTCTGTGGACTTTGCATAAGGTTCCTTCAGTTCACCTCTTTGGGATCCCCTATTGATAGGGGACTCTGTTGTAACATATTGTAAAAGGATGTTGAAATAAAGGTTGATATGCATGAACTCCAATGTGTATTAGCACGTGTCTGATAGGTTTAAAGGAGTGTATAGTATATGGTAATCTGAACTAATGAGGGTGGAAAATGCAATGACCTGGAGGGAATGCATATATAGAAGGGAGGTCCCCCTCATTACTGTGATTCTGTTCTTAATGTATATGATAGGCATAGAAATTCTTCAAAATCAAATACGCTCCAAATACTGAACTTAGTCTTAAACTGCAAAGAGGGTTTATACTTACTCTCAAGCCTGGAAAGCCAGAAGGTCCAGCACCCCCAAAAGTTCCCTGCAAAATCATGGGAGATAATCAGAGGATGGAGGATGTACGATGAGTTCACTTGTTCAGGAATCAGCCGTTAGATCGGATGGAGCAGTACTTTCTGCAAACACAACTTTTTTGTGTCTCTTGAAAAAAATATTTAGGCATACATGTAGAATCGACATTGGTGTGACCAATTTAGATGGTCAGCTTAACATAGATGGTTTTTAAGGCTTAACCATGCCTACCATCTGATACGGTAACACCCCGCTAACTTCTAGCCGTCAGTTCTACACGTATGCCAAATTTATTTTTGCAGGATCCTTTTTCTTAACATGGGGGTCTAGGAAGAATGGATCCGTTCTCCATAGACTTCAATGTTAAAAAACGGATCCTGGAATCAATTTATTCAAAATAGACAAAAAAGTTCTGTTTGCACAATGGATTGTGCTGGATCCATTATAACGGACGATTACTGGACATATGAACTTAGCCTAGAGCCACTTTTTATGTACGAGCCTATAGCCCATTTCCATGATTGCCTTTTAAGAGGAACATATACCTTACAGCCTAAAATTTGCAGGGAAATGTAACATTAAAGTGAACCATATTACGTTAGAAGGAAACAGCATGGATGATTTATGGGGGCTCAGGGACTGTGTGGTGTTCAATGACCAGAAGGGTGTGTCATCGGACCACCATCGTGCTGACATGATAAATCATTGTGTGCTTTCACCATTTTACATCGGATTTCAGGGTAATTTGGTCATTTGCCCCTGGACATGTAGCTGTAAAAACAGTTTTGAACACGTGCTATAACTGTATCATTGTAGACGATGGTTGTGTAAAGTGTTATTGAGCCATTCATTAACTTACTGGACTTCCATCTGGACCGGGAGGACCCCTATCACCAAAGTCTCCAGGGATACCCTGTTGCAAAAACAAAAGAGCAAAAATTACTAAAAATGTAAAAACGTAGTATGAGCAGTGTCTTATTGGTGTAACTTTTTCCACATTTCTGAAGAATTTTGGTTCTTCTTACTTTAAAAGTGAATCTGTCACTTGGCTTTGGTAACCCCAACTGAGAGAAACATAATGCAGGGGCAAATACCCTGATTCCAGTAATGTATCACTTAGTAGGCTGCATGTTGTCATTTTAAAATCCCTGTTTTCTGTGGGGCAGATTTAGCAGATCTCTGAATGATGAGCTCTGTATAACCCTGCCCACACAACTGATTGGCTGCTTTCTGCCCATTTATAGTGTACAGAAGTGGTGGGGGAGTGGTTAGACTACCTGGCACCAAGTATACTAGTCCGCTAATGATGATCTCCTGCTGATAAAACAATGCTTTTTTCAAAACTATAGCAAGCAGCCCAGTAAGTGACACATTGCTGGTATCAGGGTGTTTTCTTATGATTTTACATTGTGTTCTATAAAAGGAAAAAAAATTTAAAGAAAGGTATGTTTTTATAAAAAAAAATAAATATTAAAAATACTTTAAAAAATACATAATCACGGCGCTTTTACAAAGCCATAAGGAGACTGGGCACACTATGTGATGAGAGAAGTTCACACATAAGGTTTTAGGCTTCTTCTGTCGTCCTTGTGACTGTATTCTATAAAGTCTACATTGCTTTATAAATCACTCTACAGACAAAGCATTTTTTTTTTTCAGTAATTCAATATATAAAGTGAAACACATCTATAGAGTCATTACACACTGAGTGATCTATTTCAAGCGTTTATTTCTGTTAATGTTGATGATTACTGCTTACAGCCACTGAAAGCCCAAAGGTCATTATCTCAGAAAATTAAAGGCTATGTTCACACATTAGGTTTTTGCAGCGGTTTTTTTTCATGAGTTTATGCAAATTAAAAACTGCTTTTTCCATCACCAGCAAAAGCTCTGAGGTTTCAGAAATCTCTTGCACGATTGATTTTTATTTCATGACTGAAATGTAAAACTGCTGCGATTTTGGAAGAAGCAGCATGGCAATTCTTTCAGCATTTTTTCACCATTGAAAGCAACGAGAAAGTGCAAAAACACAACTGTTCCGTCTTTGTGGCTTTTGTGGTGAATAAAACTAACTTTCTTAAACATGTACTGTAGACAAACTTCACCAAAAACGCAACAAAAAAACGCATAAAAAAGCAGCAATGCCAATTTACTGTTTTTTTGCAGAAAAAAAACGCCGCAAAAATGAAATGTTTGAACACAGCCTTAAAATGCTGTGCACCAAAATAGCATTAAATAAAGGTAGTAATGAATTAAAATAAAAATAAAAAATGCAAGAAATAGTGTGGATTGTTAATGTGTATTTTCACGTGGACATCTATAGAAAATTTAGGGTGCGTGCACTCAATCTGGACTAGCAGCATTTTGGACACATTGTATTGCCGCTGCATACAAAACTCTACGTTGTACAGTAGAAGCATAGTGGATGGGATTTCCAGAAATCCCATGCTCACTGTGCTCCTCCCCTCTGCAGTGTTCTCACCTGCGGTGCATGTTGCCGTGCTTCCGCATCTCCGCAGCATGTTCATTTATTGCTGTGGAGTCAGGAGCAATCTCCAGCGGGTGAATGCATGGAGAAGCCACCCTGCACCCAACGCAGATCATAAATACAGGTAGTTGCAGTTTCCTTGCATTCACCCTCGGCTTCCCTCAGGTTCGGAGACTCTGCATCCAACACACAGTACTTCCAGATTGTTTGCACATACCCTTAAGGCCGGCTTCACACTACGGCTGGGATCCGATCCGTGGTTGTCCGCTTGAGGCAGACAGCTGCGGACCAGATCAACACACAGAACTGGGGGGCTAATTGCCCTCGGGTCCGGTGTGCAGCCGCACGCAGCTGCCGTCACTGATAGGTCAGGACCGCAGCTCGCGAGGAGCTAGCTGCGGTCCTGAACTATCAGGAGGGGCCGGCGCTGAGCTTCAGCACAATAGAGCTGTCCCCTCCTGACAGATCAGGAGCGCGGCTCGCTCCCTGCGAGCTGCGGTCCTGACCTATCAGCAGCTGCAGCTGCACACCGGACGGCAAATTAGCCCTCCAGTTCTGTGTGCTGATCCGGTCCGCGGCTGTCTGCCTCAAGCGGACAGCCACAGATCGGATCCCAGCCGTAGTGTGAAGTCAGCCTAAGGAAAATAGCAAATTTCCAGCTAGTGAAAAAGATGCATAAGTAATAAAGGGCATTTTTCTCTATTTTTGATGGAAAAAAATCCCTCTGTTTATACTACTGGCAGTAGGTACTGAAGATATTTTTTATTGCAATTTTTACACAATTCACAAAAATACATTATTTTTGTTATTTCTTTTGGCCATTGTCAGCCCATTGCTTTGACATTTTATACTTTTATACATATGGAAAAATTCATTGTTACAAACGAGCACACCTTTACTCAGACATCATCTAGGTTATAGCTATTAGCCCATCAGAGAGGGCAAGATAAGTGAACAAATCTGAAGCTGCCTATCGCCACGTGGGACAAAATCATTGGGCAAGCACAAATCTAACTGGCAGCACTAATAGATTTTGCCCGTATTGGAGGAATGAAAGGAATTTGGCCAAAAAAAAGCCTTGAACAGAACCTATTGGTAATGGCCGGCGAGAGTCATCGTCTGCAGGTTGCGCGTTGCGTCTTTTGCCTTCCACCTCTGGGCCGCACATTGCAGATTACATCACTGTGTTTGCTTTGATAAGGCTGAGTGTAAAGTGCAGCCTGTGAACAGCTGTCGCCGCGATACAAATATATGCTGGGGCTTAATTTGACAGATGTGGATAAGCGGAGTCACTAGATGAACAGACCAGAATTGCTGTCTTCACATTAGATCTGAATTATTACTGTAAGATTGGAAAAAAGAAAATCAATTACCGTAATAAGAAAATGTAATATTAGTAATCCTCAGCATTCAGGGTTTTTCCTACGACTGTCTACACATCATACGAAGAGAGCAATCACTGGAGAAGATATCATGGTCAGAAGAATAGAAGGAACAAGGTGAAGAGGAAGACCAGCAAACCAATGGCTTGATACTATCCAGATAACAGAGGAGAGAAACCTGGTGGACCTATCTAGGCTTGGAGAAGACCCTGGTCAACTTATCTAAGCTTGGAGAAGACCCTGGTGGACCAATCTAGGCTGTACAAGATAAATCTTCCAACAGAGCATTCATCCATCAAGTCGCCATAGTTCGAGATCAAGCTGAAGGCTATTAATAGAAAAACTAAAGTTTGATATTGACCTTGAATTTTTGCCATAAAACACAATTATTTTAGGCCACATTCACATATTAAGTATTTGGGGAGTTTTTTGACCTCAGTATTTTTAGCCAAAACCAGGAGTGGGTGATGAAGAAGTGGCGACGTCTTCCTATTATACTTTTCTTCTAATTCCTCCACTTCTGGTTTTCTCTTGCAAAAAATTAGGTAAAAACCTCTCCCAATAATCAACGTGTGCACATGGCCTAAACATGACTGTGGACAGTTATTTTATGTGGGAAAAGATGACAGATAAGCTATGGTGAATTTTTTTTGGCCACAAAATGTCAATTCCCCGTTTATATTGATAACACTTAAAAACAGATGTAATGGCATTGATATCTATAATCAGCTTAAAGATATTGTCTTAGATTTCAAGAAAGACCAGAGGTTTTTTTAAAAAAACATAACAAAATCTTTAGATACTGCTCCGCACTCACCTATCCGATAGTGCCCCCTGATCCTGCAGCAATGACATCATGTATGCCATTCACATGATTGTTTCTGCTTAGGAGGTCAAGCCGGGCACCACCATAGACCTCGGGACCCTCTTCCTTTATGTATATGTGCTGCTCAGTCCGGCTCTGTATGAGTGCACCTAGGGTGTGCTCACTTTGGGTAGTGTTCAGCAAACCAAATTCCATCAAAAAAAGAAAAGGGCAATCACCCATTTTTGGTGCCAACATAATAGTCTCCTTTATTTCGGTGCCGTATTACAGGTAGCAGGGAGTGGGGTGGAAGTCGGCGGACAACGGCCCGTTTTGTGCCAGTCTGGCACTTCAATTGGTCCAAAGAGGACCATCACATGACCACTACTGCCAATCGCTGGTTGCAGCAGTCATGTGTCATCCATACTAACATCCCTACTGGTTGTTTCAGTCACCTTACTACCGTGTTTCCCCGAATATAAGCCAGTGTCTTATATTCTTTTTACCCCCAAAAGTCCCACTATGGCTTATTTTCAGGGTATGGCTTATATTTATGGGGTAACAGCCCCATACAGTATCCCACACAGCCTCACCATAGGGTTACAGCCCCATACAGTATCCCACCAGCCTCACCAGAGGGTCACAGGCCCTTACAGTATCCCACACAGCCTCCCAGAGGGTCACAGGCCCTTACAGTATCCCACACAGCCCAGAGGGTAACAGGCCCTTATAGTACAGTATCCCACACAGCCCAGAGGGTAACAGCCCCCAGTACAGCAAGGAAACATTACGGTACATTTTGTGATTTCCTTACTTTGTAATGGTGCCTTCCCCTAATGGATTCCTCCGCGGTGCAGGGTGCAGATGTGGCTGTTTCGTCTTGCAGGAGCGTCTGGGCCAATCAGCGCTCGAGATGCTGGGGAGCCGCTTGGCCAATCAGAGCTCCTGCAGGGGCAGCGGTGACGTCAGGCCGGGCAGGGGGCACACAGAAAATTAACCCCATGCACTCGGGGCCACCAGCGGCTGCACATGAGGGCAGAGGAGGACAACACAGACCCCGGAGGACAGCGGGGACAGCAGGGACAGAGGGGACCGAGGCAGCGGCGATGCATATAAAAAGGTACCATGGCTTATATTTCCCATGGACAGTTTACTATG
Source organism: Allobates femoralis (assembly GCA_033576535.1). Classification (NCBI taxonomy): domain Eukaryota; kingdom Metazoa; phylum Chordata; class Amphibia; order Anura; family Aromobatidae; genus Allobates; species Allobates femoralis. Next base: position 156,617,084 of record JARQOC010000007.1, read on the forward strand.
GCTTATTTTCAGGGTATGGCTTATATTAGCCGCCCCTCCTCTACCCCCCACTATGGCTTATTATCGGGGGTGGCTTATTATCGGGGAAACACGGTATGTGCGTCACATCCTAGATACTGCACAAGTGGAGGGGTGTAATGGGTGTTTTGATTTTCTTTCCCACTCTTTTGTAATTTTTGTAAATAAATATAGCTGCATAAGTGAAAATCCGCAGTATAAATGAATGCACTTCGGATGTCAAATCTGCCACTCCAGTCTATCTACGCTGAGGAATTTCTCTTCAACCAATGGCTGAGACTTTGGTGAAATCTCGCCGATATTGCTAGTTCTGTAATACAATGCAGGTTCTTCATCCACAGCTCAACTCAGATTTTGAATGGTCCCTTTAAAGTGGTTTTTCACTACTAAGTTCACCTCTTTCTTCTGTCCTAACTCTTCCTAACTAACACTTTCCCAATATACTTCTGCTACCTATCCTGTAATCTTATCTCTAAGATGCTCGTAAATACCTTTATTGTTGTTGTAGCTTTGATCCTTCTGATCTGTAGAAAGGCTTAAGACCAACTGAGCAGGGCACGTCACTGGTGGGGTCTGAGAGTGAAGTGTGATCTGCATAGGCGCACCCAAGGGGGGGGACCTACGTGTCTGGACCCCCCCCTTTGCACGGCTCTGAGAAGTGGTGCAGTACACAAGGAGCTGGGCCCCTATGTCAGGAGACAGGAACAATTACACAGCACCCAAGGGCCCACAAAAGAGGCTGCTTTTAGGGGGGCTTCGCTCCCCCAAACTCCCCCACCATGGGCTTTGCCCCTCGGAAACCCGCTGGGGGGTGATACCCCCCTTTCAGGGCTGGTGCGTGTTTCTTGGACCCCTACCTTGGGAAATTTCTGGGTGCGCCACTGGTGATCTGTCCATGTGTGCACAGACTGCTGTCACTCATGGAGATGCAGCCCCAGCCCCCTCCAGTGACGTGCCCTGCTCAATTGGTCCAAATCCTCTCTACAGACTGGAAGGATCAAAGCTACGACAACAATACATGTATTTACTTGCAACTTAAAGATATTTTTACATGGAGCAGTGTGGGTTGTACAAGTATAACGGGAAAGTGATAGTTAGGAAGACTTAGGACAAAAGAAAGGGGGTCACATTAGTAGTGGAAAACCTCTTTAAAAATCTTCTAAACTTTGGATAAAAATGACAATATGAAGAACCATACAACTAGTTTATAACTAGTGCAGATAGATTCAAAAGCACTAAGTCTTAACCAGATTCCTTTATTTTTGTTTCATGTTCATACAACAATTTCTCCTTCATTTTTAGCACAATTGGTCTATTTGGACGTTAATCCCAGATAATCCCAGGGGCCATAACATTAAAACAAGATGTGCACTCCGGTATATAGCCTCAGCCCACAAATTAGCTGCTTCCATTGTGTTTTCGATGATCTAAATGCATTTCTCACACTCCAATAGCCCTGACCTCACCTCCAACTCCTACTTATGTAACATAGTAACATAGTTTTTAAGGTTGAAGGAAGACTTTAAGTCCATCTAGTTCAACCCATAGCCTAACATGTTGATCCAGAGGAAGGCAAAAAAAAAACCCATGTGGCAACACTAAGCTCCACATTGGGGGAAAAAATTCCTTCCTGACTCCAGATATGGCAATCAGACTAATTCCCTGGATCAACGCCCTATCAAAGAATCTAGTATATATAACTAGTAATATTATAGTTTTCAAGAAAGGCATCCAGGCCCTTCTTAAATGTTAGTAGTGAGTCACTCATTACAACAGCATGTGGCAGAGAGTTCCATAGTCTCACTGCTCTTACAGTAAAGAATCCGCGTCTGTGATTATGATTAAACCTTCTTTCCTCCAGACGTAGAGGATGCCCCCTTGTCCCAGTCTCAGGCCTAAGAGTAAAGAGATCATTAGAAAGGTCTCTGTACTGTCCCCTCATATATTTATACATTAATATAAGATCACCCCTAAGCCTTCGTTTTTCCAAGCTAAATAACCCCAAGTTTAATAACCTGTCTTGGTATTGCAGACCCCTTAGTCCTCTAATGACTTTTGTCGCTCTTCTCTGGACCCGCTCTAGTTCAGCTATGTCTTTCTTATACACCAGAGACCAGAATTGTACACAGTATTCTAAGTGTGGGCGCACTAGTGACTTGTATAGAGGTAAAATTATGTTCTCCTCATGAGCATCTATGTCTCTTTTAATGCATCCCATTATTTTATTTGCCTTTGCAGTAGCTGCCTGACACTGGCCACTAAATGTGAGTTTGTCATCTACCCATACACCCAGGTCTTTTTCAGTGACAGTTTTGCCCAGTGTTTTACAATTAAGCACATAATTATACCTTTTGTTTCCTCTGCCCAAGTGCATGACTTTACATTTATCCCCATTAAAGCGCATTTGCCATTTAGCAGCCCAAGCTTCTAGTTTACATAAATCCTCCTGTAATATAAAATTGTCCTCGTCTGTATTGATTACCCTGCAGAGTTTAGTGTCATCTGCATATATTGAGATTCTACTCTGTATGCCCCCTACAAGGTCATTAATAAATATATTAAATAGAAGCGGGCCCAACACTGACCCCTGTGGTACCCCACTGTTAACTGTGACCCATTCTGAGTGTGTTCCATTAATAACCACCCTTTGTTTCCTATCACTAAGCCAGTTCTTAACCCACTTACACATATTTTCCCCTATCCCCATTGCCCTCATTTTATGTATCAACCTTTTGTGTGGCACCGTATCAAAAGCTTTTGAAAAGTCCATATACACCACATCCACTGCATTTCCTTGGTCCAGTCCAGAACTTACTTCTTCATAGAAGCTTATCAGATTAGTTTGACAGGAACGGTCCCTCGTAAAACCATGTTGATAATGGGTCATGAGGTTATTTTTGTTCAGATACTCCAGTATAGCATCTCTTAGAAAACCCTCTAGGATTTTACCCACAGTAGAGGTTAAGCTTACTGGCCTATAATTTCCAAGTTCAGTTTTTGTCCCCTTTTTGAATATTGGCACCACATTTGCTATACGCCAGTCCTGTGGTACAGACCCTGTTATTATGGAATCTTTAAATATTAAAAATAATGGTCTATCTATGACAGTACTTAATTCCTGCAGCACTCTGGGATGTATCCCATCCAGGCCCGGGGATTTGTCAATTTTAGTGATTTTTAGACGATGCCGTACTTCCTCTTGGGTTAAGCAGGTGACATTTAATTGAGACTTTTTGTTATCAATGATCATATTGTCTGTCATGGGATTTTCTTGTGTAAATACTGTTGAAAAAAAGTCATTTAGCATATTGGCTTTTACCTCATCCTCATCCACCATTTCACCCAGACTATTTGTAAAGGGGCCAACACCATCATTTTTTAGTTTCTTACTATTTATGTAGTTAAAAAATATTTTGGGATTCTTTTTACTTTCTCTGGCAATGAGTCTCTCTGTTTCAATCTTTGCTGCCTTGATTTGCTTTTTACAAATGTTATTTAATTTTCTGTATTTATTTAATGCTTCATCACTACCTACTTGCTTTAATTCCCTAAATGCTTTCTTTTTGTCACATATTGCACTTCTTACCGCTTTATTTAGCCATAGTGGTTTCCTCCTATTTCTAGCATGCTTATTCCCATAGGGTATATATTGTGCACAGGTCCTATTCAGGATGTATTTATATACTGCACAGTGTGATTCAGGGGAGTAACAAAAAGCATATTTGGGAGATGCAGAAATTTGGGTGTTCGAAGTTGAAGCATGGATGTTGTCTGTGCTTTGGCTTCTTACTTGAGGCCAAGACAAATGCCCAAATAATTATTAGATATGGAAAAGTCAAGTTCAATAGAAATGATATGATGCAAAGGCGTGCTCATCATGAAGGGTTGTGTAGGACACAACCACCGTAATAGCACAAATACCGGCTGCAGCAGCTCCAACTGCGTGGACAAGCAAATAATGGAGTGAGAAGGGTTAAAAGCAGCACTGCCATTTAAAAGAAGATAGACAAAGGATTCTCGGACAGTGATTTATTCACGCGTTTCGGAGTAGATACTCCTTCAGAACAATTTGTTTGCCTCCATCTTCACAAATAATGATATAAGTTACAATATGTCAAACGTGCTGATTTGTTTGATCATTGGTCTCCTACTCGGTCAACCATGGAATGTGGAGTCCTGGCCAATAAATTAGGCGAATAGAAGCATTGTTGTGGTATTTAGGTTGCCTTATACAGTAGTCCTTAGTAATCAGGACCATAAAAAAGTTAGTTGGTCCAAGACCCCCTAGCAATAAACTATCCCCTTCAGCAGGGGTACCCAGTCTATGGTTCGCGGGCCCATGATGTGCGTCTCACAGCTGACTATCAGCTTGTTGCATTAGCACCAGGTCAACCAAAGAGCTATGAAGAGCAGGTTTCACGACCGTCAATGTAGCTTCCAAGGTCAGAAGGGTTGGGGACCACTGCCCTACAGGGCTCCCCCAACTGTAATTTGTGAAAATGTGATAATAATAATATTAATAATAATAAATAATGTTATCAGCATTCTGTGCAAAATAACATACTTTTTTGCTATTTTATAGTTATGCTTTGTTTGGCTAGCTGCACAAATAACCTGTAAAGGTACCGTTACACACGCTTCAATGTCGTTAAGGTATCACTAACTATCTCGGTCATTAGGACATCTTTTTGACATCGTTGGTGAGATGTCACACGTCTTGATATCATGGACAACGCACCAACGATGTGGTGAGCAGGTATCGTTCGCACAACCCAGTGAACGATACTTGTTCACTGATGTGACTAGGAGAAGTAGTTAACGGCATCGTTATCGCGGGGTCACACACAACGATGCAGCAGGTTGGCTGATCGAGGATCGTCTGATTTGAGAACATGTTCTCAAACCTGCGATCAACGATCCAATGTTTTAATCATAGTCGTATCTTGGTGTCACATGCAACGACGTCCTAACGATATCGTTTGAACAACTCCAAACCCGTGACGTTTCAACAATATCGTTCACGATCTCGTACCGTGTAACGGGGCCTTTAGTCACATTTATTAATTATAACTCTAGTGGAAAATCAGCTCTACACAGAAGTGCTAAAACTAAAGATCTAAAACTGATCTAACAACAATATATTTTGCACAAATAAAGACAATACAGCCACAAGCAAAGCTGATTCGAAAAATGTATCTCATGAGGAGTCTCCCATTTAATGTTTGGTCTCCCTGCATCAACTTCAAAGGATGAATTTGGCATTACAGTGTCCCCATTCACATCATAGGTTCGGAGTGTAATGCAGTAGAGGATGGGTCCACCAGAGCGAGAGAATCTCTTTGTAGCTGGTATTCTGACCGAGAAATGTGGTTCATGGATGGAGGAGACCTCTAAGCCCTTAAAGGTATATGTGGAGTTGGGTTTTCCTCACTAGGAAAGAGCACAACCATAACTGCACTGGTTAGATTCTTCCCATATGTCTGCATCTTGCTTTTTAGGCTTAGTGGTCCTTTAAATGCTTCACGAGACGCAGGACAGCTGTGGTTTACAAGCGCTACTGTTGTGCACCACACCCAGATCTGCATTCTTAGTAATAGCTTCTTAAATCTCTTATATGAAAACAAATCATTGATTTTTGAGAATGTCTGAATCACACTGCCGAGTTCATGAACTAAGGTGAAGCTTTTATATAAACCATGTGCGGCGCTAACTCAAGTTCTGTATTTTTAATTATAATGTGTTATTTTAGCACAATTAGTATTTGTAAGGACTTGTGTAGTAATTCCACCCACAAGCGGAAATTCTGAATTGGGTGGGATAGCCTCAGTACAAATGGCCCTCCAAGTGTTATATTTGGAAGAAAGTTGCCAAGTTTCCCCCTAGTATTACTCTTATCTCGCCTGCCAATCTTATCTATTTCACAAAGGCAAACTGGCCTGCAGTACATAGGCTGTGAACAGCTAATGTCTTTTTTGTTTGCATTTGGAGGCTTTCTTGAGTGGCTTATGGATGAGATCTACTGAAGTTACACGGTCTCACATTTAATATAGGCACCTTGTTTTTCTACATGGCAAGATCTAAAGTCATTGTAAAAGTCTGTAACAGTCTATAGATATGTATTTATTGTTATGCACCTAATCTCACACACAGGTAGAGGGGGAAATAATGGGTAAACCACTCAAGCTGCACCCACACCCTACTGGTTCCTGTACAGACAAGAAAATCCTAGCCACACAACTAGAAAACCACAGTTCGGACTTGGCTCCCTAAAAGACCATTGAGCCATTTCAGACTACTAAACAGGATAAGGAAAGAGTACCGTGGTAGACAAAAACAAAAGGTGAGTAAACCTAAAACACTGGCACAAGTGGACAAAAGAGAAATAATAAATGCAAACAAAGGAAAACCTATTACCAACCTAATAGAAAACAGAAGGAAGGTGTAGGAAAGACAAATGAGAACACGCAGGGTAAATAACAAATGTGTCTCTGCCTAACAGGCAGAATATTCCCTAGTAGCAAGACTGGATCTCGTCAGTAGCAATCCACACAAAAATGAATGGCTGGAATAGAGTACAAAGAGCCCCACCTGGAATGTGATTGGACAGAGACAATTGTCAAGTGAGAACACCTGCAGCTGCAAACCAAAGGAAAATATAAATGTAAATGTAATAGACCTTAACCATTTGGACAAGGACAGACCAATCTATGGCTTAACAGAAAAGGAAACATATTCTGGAGCAGAAGGTCACTGGATCAAATCCCAAGGCATGACATTTAACAACCCTATGGTAGTCAGCCAGGGGATAACTAGGTTGGCATAAAACTTTTTAATTGCATCTAGAACACCAGCAACTTTGCCTTTTCTCTGGTTCTGGACTTTAGTCATAGTATAGTTCTAGTATGGGCCAGTTCAATCTCCACGGCGTTACTCTCACTTCTAGGTCATTTCTCCCCATAACAGCTTCACAAAGAGTATGGTCATTTGGGTCATGCATTCGACATGCAGGATCACACATGCCTTAAAGCTATGCTGAAAAAGGAAATTCCTCTTTATTACTTTGCCTCATCCTAGGGACCAACTATCAAATCCATGGAACCCGATGGCCACTAATTGGACGTTATCGCTTTATTTAGTTAGGATCTTAGCTTTAAGGGTATTTTGATCTTATTTATTGCTGGAGAAAATACTTGAGAAACACTGCTCCAGACAATGCTAAGGTTGTATTTCCACTTCATCAGAGACCCTGCTACCATTTGAGATGCGGCTTGTGGGACTCCCAGGCAGAGACGGAGGAGCACTGATGGTGTCAGCCATATGAGGAAGAAGGATCCAATAAGTAATTAGATTATTTGTAAACTTATCAGACAGTTATCTTCTTTGCCAAAATGCCCATAGGGTACAGAACACTAAATTTCCCACAAATTACCGAAGAGCAGTGTTTTGAAGATCATCCAGTTACACAGACTCAAAGCAGACACTTGGGTTCTGCGCCAGCAAATCGACATTACTGATGGGATATGTGTTTCCACAAACCACCCAATAACTTGTGACAGGTAAGAAATCCTCATCAGCCTGCGATCATTTGATCTGTAAAGCCGTAAATAGCAGATCTTTCTCCTTGCCCCATGGTTGTCCTTCTCTTTGCTCCGTTGCTCTGACCTCTTGGTATACAATTACACAGGAGCCATTTGTATTTGGCTGAAAAAAAAACAGAGGATTTTCTTACAGTCGTCTCTCTCTTTCTCTCTCACCAAAGACCAGATATGGACAAGTGCTGCTATTCACAGCCTCCATTATCTCAGGTCAATCAATAAAACCTGATGCACTAGGGATCACATAGCAGGAGGAATACAGGGTACAAACCCAACCAGTCATTTTAGTAACAAAAATAGACCCAAAAATGCATGAAGGCTTCCTTCTTTCATGCAAAGATTTTTTTGGTGGCTTACAAAAAAAAAATACTAATTTTATATAATTTTTTAGAAGCATTTTAATATATATTTATTCATATGTTTTTTATACATTTCATTTCTATAGAAAACCATTTGGCAAAATGTTTAAAACAAAATATGTCTTAACCACTTCATGTTTCTAAAAACGCCAGGCAGTTATAAAAAAACTAACTGTCCTTTAGGCATTTTCTGCCTCAAATCTGCACTGAATTTTACAATACAAGTCAAATGGGAAAGTTCAAAAGTTGATCAGTTAGATATTTGGAACGTTTTGAAATAGTTTTTGCTTAAAACATTATATCAGTTTCTTTATTATTGAATGGAGTGAAAAAAAACAACAATAAAAAAAAACTTTGCAAAAAGCATCAGAAAAACCCTATTAAAAGATGCCAGTGGCCAAAAGCATAGGAAAAACACTCCGGAAATGGCTTAAATAATATAGTACACAAGATACTTTAGGAAAAAAGCTCTGTTTTTTTAAATGTATTCTGCTTGAAAAACTCGTTGGGTTCACCTGCGTTTAAAAGACGTCATGTGCACACAGCCAGTGATTGTAATAAAGTTCCCCAAAAAAATATACAAAGATGTAAAAACAAACATTTTACCAAAAAAAAGGTTGGGGGTAAGTGGGGGTATGTCTTATAGTCCAGATGTCCAGTCCTCGTTTGCTGGTTGGCAGGAGGTGTTGTTAGAGCAGGTGGAGCGATTGGGGTTTACACATTACAGCTTTTACAGAGAGTAAATATTCACTGCTCCCCACACCCATAATCCTGCCCACCTCTCTGCACTGAAGTCGACGATGAGAGCTTGATGGGATTATGGATATGGGAAGCAGTGAATATGCATTTTCTTTAATAGAGGACTCATGTGTTCACCCCAGCAGCTGGTTTCATTCAGCGGCTGGGCGATCACGTGTGTCCACTGTTAATGAAAATGAATATTCACTGCTCCCCATGCCCATAATATCAGGGGAGCAGTGAATATTCATTTTGGACTAGCCGGCAGTTGAAGCCTGTTTGTGGCACATTATTATATGGGAGGGGGAAAACTTTTCCAGATGGGTGGTGACCATGGCAGCTATTTTGAAGTCGGCCATTTTGGATCCAACTATTTTTTTCAATGGGAAAAGGGTCATGTGACACATCAAACATATTGAGAATTTCATAAGAAAAACAATGGTGTGCTTGGTTTTAACGTAACTTTATTCTTTCATGAGTTATTTACAAGTTTACAACCACTTATAAAATGTGTTCAAAGTGCTGCTCATTGTGTTGGATTGTCAATGCAACCCTCTTCTCCCACTCTTGACACACTGATAGCAACACCGCAGAAGAAATGCTAGCACAGGCTTCCAGTATATATACATGTATACGCTGTACAGTTACACATTATTATTGCACTCGCACCATGATGCATTCTGTATAGGATGTATATCAAAAAATGATTTTTAACTAGAAATTAATTTTTCATATTTTGCTGCCAGGCAAAACAGATTGTTCCGGAAACTCAAAATGAATAGTTGAAAAATTCTATAGCTTTAATGGCAGACTTTCTGAATACCATAATAGTCCAGCCACCGGGGGGACCATTCACTTCTTATGTGCTTCCTAAACACGTTCTACAGTTACGAGGATCAGCGAAGTGCTGCAATTGGTTGGGTTCCAATTTCATTACACCTCGGAGTTACTTTACCATGAGATACAGAACCTATTTAGTCCAGTAAAGCACATGTATGCTTTGTATGACATCACTTGGCCCTGTTTATAGAGCGAAGCGCAGGACGCCAGCGGCATAGTAAACATATGGTATTATAAACTCTCTGAACTTCGCCAAGTTGCAACATTTACAAACTAAATCTTCTTATTGTCCCGGCCAAGTGTCTGACTGTGTGAAATTAATTCTCGATAGTAAACTTTTAACTCCCACGGGCTCATTTTATACAAGAGCGTTAGCACAAAATACCGTACATGTTCTGCATATCAAGTGGCTATAGGCCGGCCATTAGATTAAGAGAACAGAACACAATCTGTTAAGGATTTCAGCGCAAGATCTGCGTCAAATCTACAAAATCGAATGCTTAATACAGAGTTCACATAAGGGCTCATTCGTATGTCTGGGTTTTTTTGTATTATTTTGGGGTGGGGGGGGGGGTTGTCATATGGAAAAAAATCATTTTTCATCAGTGTGCTAAATCTATAATCAATCATTTTTGGACCATGTGTCTATTTTCACCTTCAGCGTGGCATCCGTTTTTCTTGTGTGCAATTAACCAATACATTTCAAACTCCTCCTGCCCATTAAAAAGTAAAAAACAGACAGCACTGGGATGAAACATTCATTTTTTTATCTGCCCATTGATTTGAATGGGTGAGTTTGACACATGATTCGGATCAATAGTGTATGACAATGTTTTCATATTTTGACAGAAATTAGGTCCAAAGTAATCATGGACATGTGAACAGCCCTTTAGACAATAATGGGTACATGTTCTATCCATGAAAAAGAACATGCAAGTGAAAAATGGACATCTGAATTAGACATTTTGTAAATACCGTCTACTGAGCACTCGGTCAAGGT
>JARQOC010000007.1:156627733-156656409 GCA_033576535.1 Allobates femoralis
CCGGTCTTTTAAAAAATTTTTAAAAAATATCGTGGGTTTTAAAAGGGGCCCTTTTGGGTTTCCGGAAGATCTGTACCACCAAGATTTTTAACCCAAGATTTTGGGATTCTTTTATAAAAAAATGTCTTTAAAACCCATTTTTTTGTTTTCTAAAAAAAAATTTTTTGAATATGTGGTGACTTTTTTTTTTTCCAAAAAACGTATCCATGAAACTTATTGAAATAACTTACCTGCGCACCTTTGGGTCCTTTCTTTCCAGCTGGCCCTGGCATACCCTAAGAGGAAGTTAAAAAAAAATTTGCACTTAGTAATTTATTTTTTTTTTACAGTTTTACAATAAGCTAAAAACTTCAGAGACTCCACACCGAGCACCTGTTTAGCGCTCATGCATTTCATTGCACTTTAGATAAGAATAGAACAAACATACTCGTTCCCCTTCAGGTCCGGGAGGTCCTGGCAACCCAGGTATTCCAATAAAGCCCTAAAATAAATACAGAGGTTTTTTTTATATTACAAGTTTAAAACATACAAATACTACACAGTCAACTAATATGGATCCACTAAAACAACTCCACTTCTTTACATCTTTGAGGGTTGACAACCTTGAGTATGTCAAAACTCTACTGGAAAATACAGAATGGAATACACAAGTCATGCATGAAAATATCCTGCAGGTATAGAAAGAAACATCTGCTGGGTGAGTGGACATGTTAAATGTGTATCATTCATACGGGAGAAATGTCATAAGTTGAATTATTTTGCCCGGTAATGTCTGCTGTGGTTTTTTCGAGCTGCCAAGCTCGCGGCAAATATGAAATGTTAATCGTCACTTGTAGACAACTTCCCCACCATACAAATATGTTACTAAGCCTCTGAATGGAGAATAATCCTCCTCCGTCCACGATGAGATTGTTGTGTTTGTACATGCAGAATCCAGGGCTGCCATAACTTGCTCAGGTTTCCGTTCTTCGTGTAGTGTTTAACTAATCCGGTGATTGACAACTCACTTGTGTCGTAAGGGTGGCAAAGTGAGAGGTGTAACCATGATTAATTCATTGGACGAGAGATTAGTCAGCATGGTTGAGGATCTTTATGTGTTGCTGTCTGTGTTTGGTTGGTGACTTATAGGTCTCCCGTCTAACAAGGATATGATTAACTGAAGGTATTTATGGTATAAGACTAAATGTATCTTAACATACACCTGCCACATACAACTATTTTAAAGTGACGGGAAATGTAGACGATTCACCAAGATCCAGGGACATCTCCTAAGGGTCCATCTTCCTTTGCATGTTGGTATATCACCCGAAAATTGGTGAATGAGCGAAGAGGCTTATAAAGTATGTCCAGTAAGTAAAGGGGGGCCACGTAGACCTTAGCACCTTCCAGATTGCAAATAAGAGACTGAACTAATTTCTTAGCTCACTGGTCGATTGTTAGAGAAGGTATGCTAATTTCTACTTCCTGCATCTGCCCCTACAAAGTTCATTTGTGAGGCCTAGATAGGCAATAGAGAGGTGCATGAGTAGAGTTAGGGTCCATCCAATGAGGTCACCTTGTTGTATGTGGGAATAGTAAAATTCATCTATTCACTAACTGCAGAGTCCTGTTGCATAGGGCCAAAGCATCAACTCTCGGCATACATTTAATACTATAGAAGTGCTGGCTCTGTCCTGTGTTTTATGCATTGCTCCTGCTAAATGGTACACCGATCTGCAAAGGCTTGATAGGGTGTACTGTATTACCAAAAACAGGCCTCCAAAATGTAAATACCGCTAACTGTCCTACATGTCACCAGGTCCTCCCGCTGCCCACTTGTATAATAATCACTAGAACACCAGGAATCAGTGGCCATCATGCTCTGTCTCTAATGATAGACTGGACGTTTTTTGCATTAAAAATCAATATGCTCTAGGTCACTGTACATGATAGGTCCATATTGTAAGAAGAGCATGGAGATATGGTGGTGTCACTTCAGCACAATGTCCTCAGTTGTTCGTAAAAGGCCTGAAAGGTCTTGATACCTACTTGGTAAACAGTCTGGTCTAAACAATTCCTTCATCTGCAACTGCAATTGTACCTAGATACTTTACTCACTAAAAGCAAGGTATAAACTTATGGATAAGTAACAGGAACCAGCTCACCATAATGCCAATCTTGATCATGTGTGGTGCTCGGACAAAGGCACCACCAGGTACATGTAAATCCAGGAAAGAAAGAAGATGACCAGCTCAAACAAACAGGTCCTTTAGTTAACTTCCATAAAGTGCATTACACAGCAAACAAATGCATGAATGGTGTCAACTTCAACGAATTTCAGATGCTAAAAGAACCCTTAAAAATTATTATGGAAGTTCAATAAAGAACCTGTTTGTTGGAGCCAGACATCTTCTTTCTTTCATAAACCTACAGAGCAATAATCAGCCAGGTAGTGAACCTCTAGGCATAAGCAAAATAGATAAGCAAAGCAGAGAGAAAAATTGGCCAGACACAAATATAATATAGGTGTATACTTAATTAATAATTTTCAAGGAACCAAAATAAGTTAAAAATGGGGAAAAGAGATGGACTCTACATGCCTGGTTCCCACCTTGAAGCATGGAGGAGGAGGTGTGATGGTGTGGGGGTGCTTTGCTGCTTTGAAGCTCATCAAGAGAATGCCAAGAGTGTGCAAAGCAGTAATCAAAGCAAAAGGTGACTACTTTGAAGAACCTATAGTATAAGACATATTTTTCAGTTGTTTCACACTTTTTTGTTGAGTATATGATTCCACATGCGTTAATAAACAGTTTTGATGCCTTCAGTGTGAATCTACAATTTTCATAGTCATGAAAATACAGAAAACTCTTTGAATGAGAAGGTGTGTCCAAACTTTTGGTCTGTACTGTACATTGTATTATATTTGTGTCTAGCTTGTTTTTCTCTCTGCTCTGCTTATCACTAAAGGCAAAGGACAACTAAAATGGGAAATCTTTGATAAAAATTAAAGTCCAGGGCACTAGTGGCTGTCTCAATTAGAAGGGGCTCTTAACCAGCATCAAGACCCAGGGGTGTTGCTCAAGTCACAGATACAGTCGCATAAATCATTGAAATAGAGAAAATGACGGCACTCACCCCGAGATGTCTTGTTCAAGTGCAATCTTTTATTACAGATTGGAACAAGGGTTACAGTTGTGTAGGGAGGGAGGGTGGTGCGGAGGGGGACGACGAGAGCACCGTTTCACGTATGTCACGCTTCAATGGGTCCAACTTCAATGGGTCAAGTTGGACCTGTTGAAGCGTGACATACATGAAATGGTTCGCCGGTCGTCCCCCTCCGCACCACCCTCCCTCCCTACACAACTGTAACCCTTGTTCCAATCTGTAATAAAAGATTGCACTTGAACAAGACATCTCGGGGTGAGTGCCGTCATTTTCTCTATTTCAATGTAAAATGGGAAATCCCATCTCAGTAAGGCCGGGTTTAAGGTTCTTTTACAGACCACAATACCTGGACTGACTGCGGATCTCTTGACCAGAAAATACAGCTACATATATGAGCCTGTAAGGTCAGGTTTGCAGGTCCGCGATCAGCCCCAGGTATTGTGGCCTGTATACAGACTGAGCAATACATCAGACTAAACATTGACTAAGGCTGCACTTATGTAAAAGTATTTGTGATCATGCTTTGATAAAGAGTACTTAGTACTAAAAACGTGTCTGCCACAATATGTTTTGCAACTTTTAAAAAATTCTGAAATAAACCGAAGATTTTAACTGAAGGTTTGTGCTGTATCAAATTACCTCACTTGATTCTTATTTGTGATCTGGGTGCTGTTCATGATCCCAAGAGGGTGCACCAGACAGCACATGGACCCTATATGCTAGTACACACAGACAATTTTCCACAAAGATCTCAGGTCCAGGTGGCAATATTTGCAACGTGCGTCAGTCTGGTCCAATTTATGACCAAGACTACTGCATATAAATAGTCGGCAGCTACTTCACCAGTTCGCAATGTGGACAAGCCCACAGAGCGACTTTACATCTGCAATTTGTGGACATGACTTTTTTTGCAAAGTTCAGCTCTCATCCAAGTAAAGACATATGACTAGATATGCCATCATTTGATCAAAGCTGCAGAGCTGCTAGCAGAGTAGTCCTAAAATAAAATTGCTGGGGGTCAGACCATCCGTGATACCACGTTTAAGGCTGCTTTCACATAACGATTTTTGCCTTTCCGATGCTGTCCGAAAAAAATCGGACAGCATCGGAGCGATTTTCGGACCCCATGTATCCCTATAGGGATCGGGTCAGATCGGATGTGCACTAAATGCCATCCGATTTGGTCCGATCCGATTCTGTCCGATTTTATTATCGGTGCTAAAATCGGAGCCTGCTCCGATTTTAGCACCGAAAATAAAATCTGACAGATTCGGATCGGACCAAATCGGATGGCATTTAGTGCACATCCGATCTGACCCGATCCCTATAACATGGGGCCCTATGGAGAAGGGTCCGAGGAAACATCTATGTCTCCTCGGACCCCGTTTTACTGTACTGAGCATGCTCAGTACAGTAAAACTGCTCCTAACTAGGAGCACAAGTGTTTAAAAAAAAAAAAAAAGTTTATTCTCACCTCCCCCCGAGCCCCCGCCGTCTTCCGCCATCTTCTGCCATCTTCTTCTAGGCTCCCGGTGGCTCCTGCAGGCTGCCGGTGTCAGCAGAGCGCTCCCTCTGCTGTTCAGGACCTGCCGTGATGTCACAGTCACGTGACCGCGGGTTCACCATGGTGAACCCGCGGTCACGTGACTGTGACATCACCGCAGGTCCTGTGTACAGCAGAGGTACACCTCTGCTGACACCGGCAGCCTGCGGGAGCCACCGGGAGCCTAGAAGAAGATGGCAGAAGATGGCGGAAGACGGCGGGGGCTCGGGGGAGGTGAGAATAACCTTTATTTTTTTTATTTTTTTGCAGCCCGGCGCCGATTTTATGCCGGAATCGGGTGCCTATTTGGCACCCGATTCCAGGCATCAGAAGGGAGCCGATGCTGTCCGATTTATATCGGACAGCATCGGCTCCCTTCAAATCGTAATGTGAAGGTAGCCTAAGTCGTAATAACTTGTACTATAACAATTAAAGTGGCTCTAACTCTGGGGCCATTGAAAATGTATGTAAATTTAAAAAATATTAGAATCTGAGAGTCCTCTGTGGTTGGTACCTTATAATGGCTACTGAAAAGATGGTAACAAATAGCAGCTTTCGAGACTTTAAGACCTCTTCATCAGACTCATAACAACACATATTTATATGTGAGTTCATGCTATTTGTTACATTTTAATGGCAACTGAAAAGATAGTATCAATCACTGAGGACTCTCAGATTTTAACACTTTATCTACTGGCTAAGGCTGCTTTCACATCAGCGGTATTGCAATTTCACAGTAGATCCGGCAGATGTCGCCGCACCTGTCGGATCTACCGTGTAATGGTTGACTTGCGGCACCGATCCAGCAAGTCCCATTCATTCTCTATGGGGCTTGCGGTCGGGTGCGGCAAGTGCAGTATTGCCGAATCTGCCGCTTGCAGCACCGCAAATGACGGATTTGCCGGATTCGGCAATACCACATTTGCCGCACCCGACCGCAAGCCCCATAGAGAATGAATGGGACTTGCTGGATCGGTGCCGCAAGTCACCAGTTATGTGGTAGATCTGACAGGTGCGGTGACATCTGCCGGATCTACCGTGAAATTGCAATGCCGCTGATGTGAACGCACCCTAACACGGTACAAACATTTTTTACCTTATGTAAATTTCAATTCCCTAAAACCATATTGTTACCTTATTGGGATTTTTTCTAACAATCCCCTGAAGTGTCATGGAGAATCTAGTTGCTGGCCCATTTGCAGCCAGTTGGATCTACAAGGAAAGTACCCGTGATTCTGAAATTTCTCATAGGATCTCCTTATCAATAAGGGGACAGCTATTTTTCGCAATCTTGAAATCTTGAGATTCATGTTGGAGACCCTGGATTAGCCTGGAAAAGTAGTTGCATGCGATCTACTGGTTAAAGATACACACAATTTTCTAACATGATCATCCTCAGGCTTCTGAATCTTTCGTTAATTTTTTTACATCCAAAATTTGCCCCAGGCAGGACACTTTCTTCTTCTTTTCTTTTTTTTATAAATCTTTGTTGTTTTTTTTGCATTCAGAAACTAGATGGTTTTTGCTTTGAAGCACGTATCGTTCCCCTTCCTCCTGTCTAATTTCCCATTAAAATATCAGAGGTATTTGAATGGAGAGATCCCTTCTTTCTGACATTTCCTTAAGTCACCGTTTTGTAGTTATCAGTCACCAGGCATCACACATGATCATTACATCTCAACACTTCACACATGCCAAAAAATGCAGCAACTTACTCCAATCCCTTTAGGGCCTGGGATTCCTTCTGGTCCTGCTAAGCCCTGTTATAAAAGATACAGTATGTTAAGCTTCCTATGGAGACAGTTGTGTATTCTCTGATGTATACAATGAGTGAGATGCCTCCAGTCAAAACCACCAACCCACAAATAGTCTCATTGGTATTAGTCACTCTGCCTTCACAAACTCGCATCGGTCGGGGTTATCTTGTGTGGAATACCTCAACTATGACAAACTCCTACACATTTTATTAATCGAAAATTTGTATCTTATAGGAAGAATTTCTTGTCTTAAATCTAAAGACACCTGTTAGCAATGACGTCATATTAGGGTAAATCTTACATAAAAAGCTTAAAGGGAATCTGTCAGCTGGTTTTTGCTATCTCATCTGAGAGTGGGATGATGTAGGCAAAGAGACCCTGAATCCAGCTATGTATCACTTAGATTACCGGGTGCAGCGGTTCTGACACAATCAGTGCGTTCAGATTTAGTAATGCAGCAGAGCCGAAAGAGCTGCTCCCGCCCACACCAGGCTCTGTATACAAAGTCTATAGACAGTGAGCTTCCTCCGCCCACACCAGGCTCTGTATACAAAGCCTATAGACAGTGAGCTTCCTCCACCCACACCAGGCTCTGTATACAAAGTCTATAGACAGTGAGCTTCCTCCGCCCACACCAGAATCTGTGTACAAAGTCTATAGACAGTGAGCTCCCTCCGCCCATACCAGGCTCTATATACAAAGCCTATAGACAGTGACCTTCCACCGCCCACACCAGGCTTTTTATACAAAGCCTATAGACAGTGAGCTTCCTCTGCCCACACTAGGCTCTGTATACAAAATCTATAGACAGTGAGCTTCCTCCGCCCACACCAGGCTCTGTATACAAAGTCTATAGAGAGTGAGCTTCCTCTGCCCACACTAGGCGCTGTATACAAAGCCTATAGACAGTGAACTGCTAATCACAGCAGGGGGTGTGCTGGACTTGGACTCAAGCACTGATGTGTCTGAGCAATGATAAGATATTGATACTAAATCAAACATTGCAGGTACACAATTCTTAGTTTTAACCCTTATAGCATGCTGTGATCAGATTGCATAGTGACAACCTGCTGACAGATACCATTTAAAGGGGTTAGGACTAGTGATGAGCGAGCACTAAAATGCTCGGGTGCTCGGTGCTCTGGCCGAGCATCTCAAGATACTCTTGTACTCGGCCAGAGCACCAAGCCCAATGTAAGTCAATGAGTGACAGGCTCCGCCCACAGACTTCCGGTTATAAAACAAGTAATTCCGGAAAAGGGCGGGAGGGTGGGCTTTTTCAAATCGCCGCAGCATATAACACCTTGCTGTGGCCCCCAGAGGGATCCTATCAATTAATCTGCTCCCTGTATGGTGCCAGCTCACTGTGTGCACTGAAGGGAGCAGTGTATGTGTCTCAGATCGCTATTTATTACCGAGCAGTCAGAGCATCTCGGCAGTACTCGGTGCTCGCCGAGCACCCCGAGTACCGAGATACTCGTGCGAGTACCGAGTCGCACCGAGCATACTCGCTCATCACTAGTTAGGACTCATACAGATAGGATAATCAATATCAGATTATTAAACGGTCAACACCCAGCACCCCCATTGATCATCCCATGAATGTACACACACACACACAGTGCTCTGCACGGAATACTTGTTACTCCCGACAATAGTATTTCTGTTCCAATTGAAGTTAATATGAGCTGAGCTACATCACACAAGGAGAGCTACTTCACAGTATATGGAGCGGTTCTGTTCCACCTATGTACACTGTGAATATCCGGCCTCAGCAAACAGTTGACTGGTAACAATGCCCGGAGTCGGACCTCCATTAATCTGATATTAATAACCTATATAATAATTGATATTAATAACATCTTAAGATCTAAGCCCTGGATAACCCCTTTAATCACAGTATACTGGAATGTTATACAACCTTTTGACAGACTACCTC
Source organism: Allobates femoralis (assembly GCA_033576535.1). Classification (NCBI taxonomy): domain Eukaryota; kingdom Metazoa; phylum Chordata; class Amphibia; order Anura; family Aromobatidae; genus Allobates; species Allobates femoralis. Next base: position 156,636,117 of record JARQOC010000007.1, read on the forward strand.
ATCATTTTTAAAGCAAAACTCCAGCGTTTTGTCTTTCACTGCCGATTTGTGCTTTAAATCTAAGTCCACTGTCCCCTGTCATATACTTATGTAGGCAAAATAGCGGTATCCTAACTAAAGACACTAAATTAAAATACAGTATTACTTTTATTATAGCTGTTAATAGTGGAATTGTGGGAACACATTATTAAAGGGATCCCGTCACCTCCAAAATGCCTCCTAAGCTAGCAAAACATGTCCCTGCAGCATCCCATCACTAATCTCACACTTCTTTTGTCTCCTAAAAGCATCCTGTGAAAGTGCATGAAAACGTTTTAATACTTACTCATTAGGGATTATAATTAGCAGGGGCATGTTGTTTTGCAGCTCCAGGATCCAGCCCTCTGTCTGTGCTGCTGTGATGTGGAGCTGAAGGCAGGACTAATGATTTGCATTCTGTGAGTGACTGAGAGGGGGAGGGCAAAGCCTGCACAAGCAGAGCACACAGACAGAGAGAGGGTGGATCATTCAGGCTGCAAAACAGCCCGCCCTGGTGACTAAAGAATATAGCCCCTGCTAATTATAATCACTAATGAGTAAGTATTAAAACGTTTTTCTGCACTTTCACAGGATGCTTTTAGGAAACAAAAGGAGTGTGAGGTTAGTGATAGGATGTTGGAGGGACATGTTTTGCTAGCCTAGGAGGCGTTCTGAGTGTGACAGGATCCCATTAAATAATTGAGACAAGGTCAGGGTACTAAGTACATAATGGTGAAGGATAATGTGAAAATGTGGATGCAGACCACAATTATAGTAAGGAATCCCTATCCTCTATGATAATAATACATTGTTGGGCAATGATAGTTATTATTATTTATTTATATAGCGCCATTAAATTCCATGGCGCTTTACATGCTAAAAGGACAGACAAGGACAAGTAGAATAAATGCGGACAATTTGATCGAACAGATACAAGGGGAGAAGTGTACAGTGCCTACAAGTAGTATTCAACCCCCTGCAGATTTAGCTGGTTGACACATGCGGAATTAACTTGGCCTTGTGACATTTGGACTGTAGATCAGCCTGGAAGTGGGAAATGCACTGCAGGCAAAAATAATTTTTAATTTTTTTTTTTTTTTTTTAAAGCGTTAAAAGTTAATTCAGAGGGTCATTTATTATTCAACCCCTCAGACCACCAGCATTCTGTTTGGTCCCCCTAAAGTATTAAGAAGTAGTTCAGGCACAAAGAACAATGAGCTTCACGTGTGGATTAATTATCTCTTTTGCCAGCCTTTTCTGACTATTTAAGACCCTCCCCAAACTTGTGAACAGCACTCATACATGGTCAACATGGGAAAGACCAAGGAGCATTCCAAGGCCATCAGAGACAAGATCGGGAGGGTCACAAGGCTGGCAAGGGGTGCAAAACCATTTCCAAGGAGTTGGGCCTACCTGTCTCCACTGTTGGAGCATCATCCGGAAGTGGAAGGCTTATGGAACTACTGTTAGCCTTCCACGGCCTGGACAGCCTTTGAAAGTTTCCTCCCGTGCCGAGGCCAGGCTTGTCCGAAGAGTCAAGGCTAACCCAAGGACAACAAGGAAGGAGCTCGGGAAGATCTCATGGCAGTGGGGACATTGGTTTCAGTCAATACCATAAGTAACGTACTCCACCGCAATGGTCTCCGTTCCAGACGAGCCCGTAAGGTACCTTTACTTTCAAAGCGTCATGTCAAGGCTCGTCTACAGTTTGCTCATGATCACTTGGAGGACTCTGAGACAGACTGGTTCAAGGTTCTATGGTCTGATGAGACCAAGATTGAGATCTTTGGTGCCAACCACACACGTGACGTTTGGAGACTGGATGGCACTGCATACGACCCCAAGAATACCATCCCTACAGTCAAGCATGGTGGTGGCAGCATCATGCTGTGGGGCTGTTTCTCAGCCAAGGGGCCTGGCCATCTGGTCCGCATCCATGGGAAGATGGATAGCACGGCCTACCTGGAGATTCTGGCCAAGAACCTCCGCTCCTCCATCAAGGATCTTAAGATGGGTCGTAATTTCATCTTCCAACAAGACAACGACCCAAAGCACACAGCCAAGAAAACCAAGGCCTGGTTCAAGAGGGAAAAAATCAAGGTGTTGGAGTGGCCTAGTCAGTCTCCTGACCTTAACCCAATTGAAAACTTGTGGAAGGAGCTCAAGATTAAAGTCCACATGAGACACCCAAAGAACCTAGATAACTTGGAGAAGATCTGCATGGAGGAGTGGGCCAAGATAACTCCAGAGACCTGTGCCGGCCTGATCAGACGATTATTAGCTGTAATTGCAAACAAGGGTTATTCCACAAAATATTAAACCTAGGGGTTGAATAATAATTGACCCACACTTTTATGTTTAAAATTCAACTGAGCAACATAACTTTTGTTTTGGTTTGTAAGATTTATGCTTCTGTTAATAAATTCTACTCTCGTTTGCAGTTTGAAGGCTCTAACTTATTTGCATCTTATCAAAGCACCAAATCTGCAGGGGATTGAATACTACTTGTAGGCACTGTATATTGGGAGTTAAAATTAGCCAGCTATTTGCCTCCTCAACTTGTTTCGCCAAAACTGCCTTCAGCAAGGGGATGAGGCTATAAATCTCCTGATGACACCAGTTTGGTCAAACATGTTGGAGGGGCGAATATTTGGCTAATTTTAACTCCACATATGCAATAATGGGTAATGATAGCTATCATAGACGATAGGGATTCCTTAGTATTATTATGGTCTGCGGCCACATAGCAATTTACCATTAACTTGGATTATTACTTAGCACCTATCCTACACTATTATGTACTTGGTACTCTAAGCTTCTCCCAAATATTGCATAATGTGTTCTTAATGTAGAAGTGCAAATATTCCACTATTAATAGATATAATAAAAGTTATATTTTAATCTAGGGTCTTTAGTTAGTGCACCCCTCTTTTTACCTATGGCACGTTGTGATGATGTTTAACCCTATGCTGACTGCAAAACATTATGCAATTGTTGCTGCTACTAAAATCTTAACACCCCCAGTCATTCTTGCTTTGTACTATTTGCCACTATATATTGCGTCATTTGTCCTCTAGTACAAATATCTCTATAATATGGCATCAGATGGGGTATTTTCTGGATTCATACATAGGCAGCTATTTAGTAAACATCTATATAGGACATGTCAATAGGTGCCCTGGCTCCAAGCCATATATACAAGCTCACACAACACTATATCCATATGCTGAGCCCTATACTGCTCCCCAAAACTTTTTGAATACATTTTTTGCCTTCATTTTTCAATTTGTGCTCATCTCATATAAAAGTTGTATTTAACTATTAAAATGCTGTAATTTGTTACACAGTATGGCTGGGCATACTCAGCCTGTAATGGTTAAGCATAGTTACTGCACCTGCCTGCCAGGGAAACCGTGTGCCCCTGCATTGCCATCCAGCCCAGGAATTCCCTAGAAGGAGTATAGAAAAAAAACATTATTACCATTAATGAGCAACAATGAATTCACTTTGTGTGTGATATCCAGCAGACACCTGGAAAGGAAATGCCATGCTGCAATATGAACAATTACTACAGCCTTTGCCATGTGGGAACACTTGCTCCTTTCAGATGCAGGGGTTGTATCCGTTTTATACACAGTGCTTCTAATTACATCCTAATAAATCCCTGATTAACATAAGAATATCATTGCAGTGAGGACTGGTCATTTGCAAACTGTAACCATCAGAAGAAGGTTGGCATAGGAGATTCCCATTGAATTCTAGTTATGTTGCTTTAATTAGCATTTTTAACGACAAAACGACAAGGTTTTTCCATTTCAGCATATAAACGTTATTTGTTGTATTATGGATGGTTGTGTTTTCTAATATCATATGAATGAACTTATCCACATTCCTTTAACTGGAGCTGCCATTCAAAGTCTATGATACAGACAGAGACACAGTACAGAACTCAGCTATATCCATCATTTCACTGGTGATGAAGACATGGCTCGTACATAGTCTGGTCTTTTCTGTAGTAACATATGGATGTGACACCTGGACAATAGAAGAAAAATACAGAAGAAGAATCGATGTCTTCAAAATGTGGAGCTGCAGAAGGATTTTATCAATACCATGGATGGTAAGAAGAACAGACACATCAATACTGGAACAAATCAAGCCAGACATGTCACTGGAAGGGAGATCACCAAGATATGACTTGTCTACACATCATTCATAGACATCATGGTCAAAAGAGTAGAAGGAACAAGGTGAAGAGGAAGACCAGCAACCAGATGGCTTGATATTGTGAAGATAACGGTGGAGAAGAGCCTGGTGGATCTATCTAGGCTTGGAGAAGACCCTGGGGAACCTATTTAGGCTTGGAGAAGACCCTGGTGGACCTATCTAGGCTGTAAAAGATTGGACTCTTCCTGGAGATCATCTTTCAAGCCACCATTGCTCGAGACTGAGCTGAAGGCCAATAAATAATATTAATAATCTCCGTTAGTCCTATAAAAACTGAAAAGAGAGGCACTGTGCATGCTAGACCATTGATCAGTTCAAGCAGTTGTCATGGGATCCCCATTTTTGTAATCAGTGGGGTCCCAGCAGTTTAGGGGGTTGTTGACATGCTCATGTATTTTTGTGACCAATCAGCGCCAGCTTCCTTTCCTCACCTTTGGATGGTTAAGTAATTAACAGAAATTGAGCACTGTAGCTGCCACTCACTTCTTGTTAATTGCTCCTGTGTCCGAAGGCGAGGAAAGGAAGGTGGCAGTGATTGGGTATGGGGCTCGCTTGTCATAACAAAGACACTTGGGCCCTGGAGACGCAAGTTTTTAATTTTATTGTTGCGCACATGGGGAATGAGAAGGGGTTGTCTGTCCAACAAGCCTTTTAAATGAACTTGTCAGCTCTGAGATGTGTCTGTTTAACTACTTTTGGAGCAGCGGAGGTGAGTACAGGCTTTTTTATCTATATGCCTGCGCTCATGGCACAGTACTTGGACAACTCCTTTAACCTTTCTGACTTCATAGAGACTTTTAAATTTTACATTACTATATCCCGTAATTACAACCTTTAACTTTAATGGTCAAATGTATGCCACAAGAATATGCTATTGGCCAAGAAACGTTGGGATTCTTTTTAATCGAAAACTGTAGTTAGTTGTTTTAATATAACTGTACTGGACTTGTATTATTTTTTAATGCCCATTTCCGGCAGACATGTGTAACAGTATCCTTCAGCATCTCCATCTAATAGCCAGAGATGAGCAGGCTGTCTTTTTGTTCTGGGGAACCCAGGCAATTGATTTTTAATGAGAAGATTGTAATACTTCATTTACCCTGTGGTGGCACTGTTGAATAATTGAACAGTTGCAGACAGGTTCTCTTCCAGACTACAGCTGATTATAGGGTTCAATGTATATTAGTATGTAGATGATGTCCAAAGGAGCCCAATGTCTGTGCAATTCTTTATATTTCCACTAACAAATCTGAACTCCCATCCGTACAGCAATGTAAAGTCTGCTATTAAAAAATCTCCAGCTTGAAATATAATCCAATGAAACATAGAAGTCTACATGAGGACTCAGGATGTGTGAACTCCAGGCTCATGAGACATATGCACCATTAGCATTTTGGCATCACGGTGCCGTCTATAACGTGACTGATTCTGTTAAACTTGGCATCTTGTTTTACTTCTAAGCGATCCGCCAAGCCACAGTTAATGTGGTTGATTTAATAAGTGAACGGCAGACATGTAAATGGAAAATAAAATATAAAATCTTCTAGCTACTGTTACCAATGATTCCTGCTGAAATATGAAGGCAAAGATTGATATACATTGGAGTGTTTACTAGGAGACATTGACATCGAGCTGAACTCGGGCTGTAGTTATTGGCAAAATGACCCGTTTTCAGTCTGTAGTAAGTTAGAGGCTTATTTTTGGCTGTCACGTTAGGACCTATCATGTGGCCTCTGGAAAAAAAGCCAATGGGGGCCAACAGAAGTCAATGTAGCATCTGCTCTAATTCTAAAGCACTCGTTAAATGTGTCGGGTACAATGGAATTCCAGAATGAACATTACGGTGACGAGCTCTGCATGATATCACGTTGTACAGACCATTGGGGATTAAACGAATGGAATAGAAGCGCGTGACACAAAAGAGTATAACACACTGTTATTCAGCTACGCGTTGTGCAAACAGCCACTCATCAGGTGCTGATGAAGTGCGTTGCCACGAAACCGTAGCTGAATAACATAGTGGTGTGTGATTGTTACTCTATTGTGGTCAGCGGACTTCTATCTCGTTAAATTTCTCCAGGGATCCTTACTTTGCGGACCTGCTGCGACCATACGTGCTTGTCCAGGATGTGCTTCACAAGCAGGTGAGTCGTATTGTGGGATCCGTGACCCCAAACCGAAGGTATATTTATTGCGCTTCTTTTCCTTCTTATTTTGTACAGACACATTCACAGAGGAATACGTCTGGCTGGGGGATTCCAACAAAATAACATGGATCGGAGCAGACCATAAAGCGATCAGTCTATCATTTCGGGGCTGCATTCTAAAAGGAATTGTCTCTGTCAAGACAGATTTTAGGGAAATACATTGAAAATTCAATTTGCAGTTGAAATACAATTAATAGCTTGCTTTTCATGTTATATTCATTCTGGACAATAATAGAATATAATCTACAATAACTACTTTACAAAATCTCACCACAGGCACATATATAGGGCAGTACCCTACAGCGATGCATGTCACAACTCTAACAGTGCTGCAGCATCTTATTCCACATGGGCTTTCTCTTATGTGTACGTGTCAAAAAGGTCATTGATGAAAATGTCACATACTGTATGTACACAGACGCCACGTTTTCCTTTATCTGATTGACTAAGAGATTCCTTCATTTTTATTGTCTACGGAGTTGGACCCTATCCGAGTACTTCCCATAAAAATCTGGAGTGCCGTATTACCATTACATATGGAATTTGCTTTTTTTACAAGCACCCAAATCCACAGCATGTCCAGTTTTCATACTCAATGAGTGAGACAGAGGACATAAGAAAACAGATAGATGATTTTCTACAGATACCAGCGCAAGAACTGAAGACCAGGGATTATCAACAGGAGACACGACAACTACACAACCTGGAGCTTCACTGCACCACAACTGCGGAATATTTGAGGGTACAAAAATAATAAGAGGCCTGAAGGTGAACATTTGTCCCACCATCTTTAATGACGACCAGGAATTCTGCAACAGGTTTGAACAAATTTTAAACAAATGTTCATTTGACTTGATGCCTTTGACTCTGGATTACCTGCGTAAAAACATTACAAGTAAATGTAGGAAGTCTCCTCCATAGAAAGCCAACTTCCTTTACATAATCAACTAAGGACTTCACCAAGATTAAAGAAAAAAATGAACAACTCTACAGGAACTTTGTGTTGAGACACAGTAGAGTAAACATCACAATCCTTTAAGAGACATCAAGGACTACTTCAACAATAGAGTCTACAGATGGCGAGGACACCTCTACACATCCCTACCCACAAGGATCACACTTTTCATCCAGCGACAGATCTTTCTTCGACTCGGGTATTGGTCCACATGGTTCCTTCTAGCAGACGACAGAGAACTTCTTTTTTAGGTCACAGATAGGGGAGGAAGAAGTGTAAAGGCCCCGTTCCACGCTAAGATATGTTAACGATATTGTTGAAACGTCAGGGTTTTGAGAGGTTCAAATGATGTCAGTAGCGTGGACATGTCGATACAATCAACGATAAGTGCTGATCGTGCTCGGAGGTTTATGATCACGACCTCAAATCAGTCGTTGATCGTCTGTGCAAATAGCAGTATCGTGTGTGTGAGACACCTTGATAATGATGTCGTTTGCTTGTCGCGGAATCATTGCTGCGTCGTTAAAGATATCTGTACGTGTGACAGTCACTAGCATCATGGAACGACGATAAGCGATCTCGTAAGTCGGATCGTTGGTCGGATCGCTGGGACATTGAAGTGTGAAATGGGCCCTTATCCTGAGGCATGGGGGCCAATGTCCAAGGAACATTTCCAACGATCACCAATTATATCCAGGTTACAGGCGTATTGTAGACCCTGTCGTAAATATTTCCTTAAAAGTCAATTGAATTTAATGCAAAAGGGTCTTTAAATTTGTCCTTCCTATAGGTTTAATTCTTTTCAACTAGATATAGACCTACAAAGGTTCTATAGAAATTTACGCATAAAGGCACAATTTTTCTCCTCTACGGACAACCATATGCCTTAAGAGGCATTGATTGAATTTTGAGTCCCTACAGAAGAAAGATCCCATCACACCAGTTTTTTACATGTTGCCTGAATTCATAAGAAATTGGACAATCCACCATGCAGACCCATTGTAGAAGGCACCGATTCATCCTAGCACCACATGACATAACCATGAAGAAGATACTAACCCCTTACTCAAATCCTCTCCCTCCTTCATATTGGACAGTGGGGCTTCCTGAGAGTCATTAAAGAATTGGGCCCTATACCCCAAGATGCTCTACTAGTCACCTGGAACACAACAAGTCTCTACACTTCCATCACACCCGACAAGAGCCTCAGGGCTGTGTGGAATTTATTACTAACAAAATAACTTTACTGATGATGTACAGAAATTTTTCCTTGATGTATTGGAACTGGTACTTAAAGAAAGCCTTTTCCTAGTTCAGGATACATTTTTCTCCAAGTTCAAGCAACTGCTAACTGCTATACGATCCAATGCCCCCCCCCCCATACCAACAGTTATATGTCATTCTTTGAGGAGCATTACGTCTATCTATGAGAACTTTCTATCTCTCTCACTATGATGGCAAAGATTTATCAATGACATTTTCTGCATGGAGGGGTGCACACTGGATCCCCTATTAACGTTTCACCACTATCTAAACATGGCATGGCCTGAGTTTCCTGGACACAACAGTTACCAAGGGACATTATGATTGACTCCACACTGATGTATTTGTCAAATATTCTTGTCGCCCATGTTAGGCTCTGTATTTACAAAGTCTATAGACAGCAAGCTGCTAATCACAGAGGGAATATGCCGGGCCTGGGCTCACACACTGCTATGTTTTAGCAATAATAAGTTACTGGTGATAAAACAAACATTGCAGGTAAACAACAACACACCTGAAAGCCTGCTGACAGATTCATTGTAATATTCACCTGTTTTGAGGGGATCAAACTACTCTATCCCTAGCTAATCACTAGGAAGAGGTTGCAGTCTCACTTGGAGACTGCAGCACTACTGCCGGATTCTATAGCTTTTCATCATTTTAATGTTGAAGGCCACATGGTTAACCCAGTATATTCAATGGATGACCAAGCCATCTTTGTGAAAACTTAGGTTTAGCCAGTGGAAGATGACGAGGAGCTTATGATATTACCAATAGCAGCACTCAAATATTTTCCAGTTCTACCGAATTCATCTACCACTATATGGACAAAGTTATTGTGGCACCTCCATATTCCACCAACAGGAGCTTTTATGACCTGCTGTTCAATAGCTAGAGACTTGATTTTTTGAGTCACTTCCTTTTAGAGCCATAACAGTGATTTCTACAAGATTGTGGAGGCATCTGTGGGAATTTTTCACCATCATCCAGAAGAACATTTTTGGGGTCAGAAACGGATGTTGGGGAGAGGCCGAACTCACTATCTCCATTTTCGATCATCCTAAAGGTGTCTGATCACTTGAGGTCAAGGCTTATTGCGCCCAGTCATGTTCTTCTGCACCAGACTACCCCAGCCACAATTGGGCAAAAACATATTGTATGTTTAAGAATTAAAATTTCCCTTCACTGTTGTCATGTCTAGGGGTTCAAACCAGTGAGCCTGGGTTGTGTAATTCACTTCTTTCTCCTCTGAGCTATAGTGGTTGATGATTCTTTGTGGGTTTTTACTATCTGTTGTCAGTGTTTCATTCAACGGACGATGTAGCTTGCCCTATCACCTTTTGGGTATGGCTATTTAAACCTTCCCCTTGCTGATGTTTCCTGCTGGTGGTATTCTTTGTGGATCTTACTTGGATTTACAGCCATATTACCATGGGATTTCTGCCAGTCAGACTGAGATCTGCTAGGTCATCTCTGCTGTTTCTTTTATCTGTCCAACCAATTTCTGCTATATTTAGCTAGAAGTTAGGATGCATTTCTTTCTAGCAGTTGCACTTCACTATTTCACTTTGTTTTCGTGGTTTTATGTTTTGTCACTCAGGATCCTTTATCTCTGGACAGCTTCCTGATTCAGGGTTTTGGTGCTTTTCCCCTTTCCCCCATTTCCTAAGGTGGTACAAGGTACACCCAACATCCAATAAGGAAGCAAGGTCTCAGTTGTCTTCTCCTAGTCCTGTAGTTAGGGTTATTCCAGCCTGAGCAGGGGCCACTAGGGACTGCCCAGCCAGGAACCTTAGTCCATACAGGAACCAGTTGAGTCAGGTGTGATCATTCTGAGATAGTAACTCACACAGGTACTTAAGACCTAAGAGAGCATAGCACACTGGAACTAAGGGGCTGAAGCCAACCATTAAGAAAGAGGCTCATTGCACTATCCTTCCGCAACCAAACTGTACAGCGGGCAAAATGCGGTTAGTGGGGTAACGTCGTCCTGGCATTCACCAATTCTACACTCATTTACCAGTTGCCAGAGAAGTGTGATCTGTCACTGAGGAGTAAATGTTTCCTCTGGTGTCCAGTGATGGCGGCTTTATACCATTCCATCTGGTGCCTGGCATTGTGCTTGGTGATGTACAGCTGCATCTGCTCGGCCACGAAGCTCCCGGAGGGTGCAGTCTTTGTGCTAATGTTACCAGAGGAGTTCTGGACTCTGCAGTTATGGGGTCAGCAGAGCGGTGGGGAGTTTTGGGATTCTCAGCACTCGGCTCCCCGCTCTGTAACATTACGTGGTCTCCACTTTGTGGCCGATTTGCTGTGGTTCCCTCCACTTCTCAATTGTACCACTCACATGTGTTGGGGGAAAATACAATAGATGACTTGTTAGACTAGTGGCACCTACTACAGGATCACACTTTTATCAGTGAGCTCTGCGCCACCAGCCCTTCTGTCACACATTAGTAAAAGTAGACGGCATGGCAAGAGGCTGGGAGGAGAAGGAACTGAAGGAAAAACATGAATTCAGTGACTAAGGCATGTGTCCCAATACTTTTGGCCGCATGGGGTGCCTCACAATAAGCTTCTCTAATGATCTATATTCACTTTAAAAGTGTAGAGATGTCTGGATATTGCAGCCATATGTTTGATAAAATGTAGATACATAGACCTGTTTCAGATGGTTATAATGTAAGAAATAGCATTTCATTATAAGCATTTATTAGTGATTATTACCGCTACCTATTTCTATTCTTATAATTACTATTATAAATGTCTTGGACGCATTGCCGACACATGGAAAATGGAGATTTTGGCAGTATAATAGTTACTAAAAGCAAGCTGAAAGTTTACATCAAAGCCCTGAACTTTCCATAAAGATTCACGATTTTATCTCCATTTTATTGTGCATTTAAGTGTAAAATGTCTGAGACCTGAAAAAACACATTTCAGGATGAAGTCGTTTTCATCAATGCGGTTTCATGAGAAACAGAAATTTCCCATATTGATAGGAAATTAGATCGGCAACGTATCTGAACATGGGGCATCCTCAGCTTTACGGTGCAGCAACTTCCAAAGTAAGGACAAAATGCGTGAAATATCCAGCACCAAAGTGGAATCCCATAGACCCCATGCAAAATGTGAGCCCGGACCCCCAAATATTGTGTGCTATAGAGTGCAATGACTTTACGCTGGATGAGCGTAAATAAATTTATAGCTAGGCCGATTTCCTGGAAGGAACGTCTGTGGAAGCGGTATTGGCAGCCATATTGGTTGTCATCCAGATTTCCTAGAAGCCGAGAATAGAACTTTGAGCAATTCATTATTTTATATTCTTGTGAGGTCTTTTCATATTGGAGGGAGATGCTCGTTAGCAATTAGAATTTGTCATCAGGTTTGTGCTATGCCTCCTAGTCAACTGCTCTGTGTAACCACCTCCACCACTGATTAGCAGCTTTCTGTCAATGTACAGGGTGCACCAGTGGCGGACCTTGTGCCAAGAGGGCTCTGGTGCAGCAGCTGATGGTGAGGAGCGGGGGAGAGGAATAGTGCTAGCGGACGTTCGGGAGGAGCGGGGGGTTGGGGGGGAGGTGGGTGCTAGCGGACGTTCAGCAGGAGTGGGGGGTGCTATGGGTGCTTCGGCTCCTACCTGCGTCTGGCCGCGCAGTCCTGGGAGCTGGGGCGGCAGAGGAGAGGAGGGGCGGGATCAGCCAAGGGAAGCAGGAAGCTTCTCTCAGTTAACCCCCTCTCCTCTGACACAGGGTCATGGGGGTCGGTTGGGGGCCCCTTGCAGGCTTGAGGGGCCCCCTAGCCGGTCGGGGCCCTGGTGCAGCTGAACCAGCTGCACCATGGTAGGTCCGCCCCTGGGGTGCACATAAAGCTTCCAATTAGTGGTGTGGTCGGGGTTACATAGAGCTCAGCATTATGAGCACTGCTAGAGCTACAGCAAAGAAAACAGGATACTGATGTCAGATTACACAGCCAAAACCTGCTGACAGATTCCCTTTAAATAGCACCAACATATTCTGCAGTGCTTTACAGACCTTGTCCTCATTGGCTGGTACCATTGGGGCTCACAATCTAAATTGCCTATAAACCAGACAATCATTACAGCCATTGAAAAACGGTGTCCAATCTCCTGTGAGGAAAAGCCTGATAACTCTGGCATTGAGAACATCTCTTAGTATATCAGTGATGCCATTGTACATTCAGGCTTTGCAATACGAGCATATATAGACTGAAGAGGCCCCTGGGCGAGAACAATATACGGACATCTTCCAATAACTCATCATAATGCACAATTCCGCCTGCTTTGGAGATGGTAGGGGTCTCTGGACCGCTTAGGCCCCTGATTGCACAAATGATATTTCCACTTCTGATGGCAATAATAATAATAATAATAATAATGCTTTATTTATATAGCGCCAACATATTCCGCAGCGCTTTACAATGTAGGGTTAGAGTACAGAAAATATAATACAGTAATTACAGTAGAGAACAAATATAGTACAATAATTGGATACAAAACAATAGGCATAGAATCAATGTAAAAAAGAAAATACAATAAATAAAGCAAGAAATGAAGGTGACCCTGCTCAAAAGAGCTTACAATCTAAAACGGGATAGAGGTTGCACAAGGTACAGGGGCTTATTGCACTGATGGTCCAGGCATCTTGAGGAAGTGGGGCATAGGACTAAGCTTACATGGATGGTCATTATACAATCTGTGCAGACCTTTTTGGTTTGGTGGAGTTTGTAGAGGAGTAATGTCCAGAGGGATAGCCCATTCACTGTCTACAGTACAATGGACTTCTATTAGGGAGTATGATAGGCCGCCTTAAAAAAGATGCGTTTTTAGGGATCGCCTGAAGCCATGCAAGTTGTGGATAGTCCTGATTTCTTGGGGTAAAGCATTCCAGAGTTTTGGTGCAGCTCTGGAGAAGTCTTGGAGTCGGGAGTGGGAGGATCGGATTAGTACGGATGTTAGTCGAAGGTCATTTGAGGAACGTAGAGAGCGGGTGGGGTGATAGACAGAGATGAGGGAGGAGAGGTAGGGGGGTGCTGCACTGTGAAGAGCTTTGTGGGTGAGAACAAGCAATTTGAATTTGATCCTGTAGTATACGGGCAGCCAGTGCAATGACTGGCAGAGAGCAGAGGCATCTGAGTAACGATTGGCCAGGTGGGTGATCCTGGCTGCTGCATTAAGGATGGACTGGAGAGGAGAAAGTCTGGTGAGGGGGAGGCCACTTAATAGAGAATTGCAATAGTCAAGGCGGGAATGGATTAGGGCCACAGTGAGGGTTTTTGTTGTTTCCATGGTGAGAAAGGGGCGGACTCTAGAGATATTCTTCAGGTGTAAGCAACAGGAGCGGACGAGACATTGTGTGTGGGAGGAGAAGGAGAGATCGGTGACAAATATAACACCCAGACAACGAGCCTGCTGCCTAGGCGTTATCGTGGTGCCGCAAACTGAGAGAGAGATGTCCGATTTAGGGAGGTTAGTGGATGGGGGGAGCAGAAGAAGTTCAGTTTTGGAAAGGTTTAGTTTCAAATAGAGAGAGGACATGATATTGGAAACTGCAGCTAGACAGTCATTGGTGTTCTTTAATACCGCAGGGGTAAGGTCAGGGGCTGAAGTGTATAGTTGTGTGTCATCAGCATAAAGATGGTACTGAAAGCCAAATCTGCTGATGGTCTGTCCAATCGGGCCGTGTAGAGAGAGAATAGGAGGGGCCAAGGACTGAACCCTGAGGGACCCCAATAGTGAGGGGAAGAGGGGAAGAAGTGGAGCCAGCAAAAGATACACTGAAAGAGCGGTCAGAAAGATAGGAGGAGAGCCAGGAGAGAGCCGTGTCCTTTATGCCAATGGAATGCAGCATAGAGAGTAGGAGCTGATGGTCAACAGTGTCAAAAGCTGCAGAGAGATCAAGGAGAATAAGCAGAGAGTGGTTACCATTACGTTTTGCTGTCAGAAGGTCATTGGTCACTTTGATGAGGGCAGTTTCTGTAGAGTGAAGGGGGCGGAAACCAGACTGTAATGGATCTAGAAGAGAGTGAGCGGAGAGGTAACGGGTGAGGCGGGAATAGACCAGGCGCTCCAAGAGTTTAGAGATGAAGGGGAGATTGGAGACTGGTCTGTAGTTATTTGTGCAGGTTGGGTCGAGAGTGGTTTTCTTTAATAATGGAGTAATGATCTAGTGTTTGAAGGAGGAGGGGAAGATGCCAGAAGAGAGGGAGAGATTGAAGATTTTGGTTAGATGAGTGGTGACGACTGGAGAGAGGGATTGGAGCAGGTGTGAGGGAATGGGGTCAGTAGTGCATGTGGTGGGACGAGAGGAAGAAAGGAGCCTGGAGACTTCTTCTTCTGTGACTGGGTCAAATGTGGAGAGTGAGCCGGAGGAGATGTGGGGAAGAATGGGGGTGGCAGCGCTTGGAGGCTGAGAGCTGATTTCCTGGCGGATGTTGTCTATTTTCTCCATGAAGTAGGAAGCCAAGTCATCAGCACAGAGGTCAGTGATGGGGGCCTGCACTTTAGGACTGAGGAGAGAGTGAAAGGTGTCAAAGAGTTTTTTTGGATTGTTGGATAGTGAGGAGACCAGGGTGGTGAAGTAGGTCTGTTTGGCAAGGTGAAGGGCAGAGTTGTAGGTTTTTAGCATGAATTTATAATGGATAAAGTCTCCTGGTGAGCGAGTTTTCCTCCATAGACGTTCAGCACTCCTAGAGCATCGCTGGAGGAATCGAGTTTGTGGTGTGAGCCAGGGCTGTTTTGTTCTCTGTTTGGAGGTTCTGAGGGTGAGGGGCGCTACTTGGTCCAGGGAGCTTCTGAGAGTGTCATTGTAGTGATTTACTGCCTGATCTGGACAGGAGATTGAAGAGATTGGGGACAGAGATGAGATGAGGGAGTCTGTGAGTGCCTGAGGGTTAATGGCCTGTAGATTTCTGGATGTGTGATAGGTAGGATTGGGCTGTGTTGGCCGAGGGTTAGTGAGTGAGAAGGAGAGAATGTTGTGGTCAGAGAGTAGAGTTGAGTTATCCAAGGGGGAGGATGAGCAGAGCCGGGTAAAGACCAGGTCAAGGGTGTTACCGTTTTCGTGCGTCTCAGAGGTTGAGAGCTGTGATAGGCCAAGAGAGGTAGTTAGAGATAGGAGCTGGGATGCAGATGGGGAGATCGGGCTGTTTATGGGAATGTTAAAGTCTCCCAGAATAAGGGTTGGTAAATCTGAGGACATGAAATGCGGGAGCCAAGCGGAGAAATGGTCGAGGAACAGGGTGGGTGACAATAGTCGTCACTATCACAATATACATTAGCTTAATGTCGGCCACATCCAATGAGTTTTGGGAACATTTTCTATGGGTTGCCTCCCTACTCTTCCTCAATAGATAACAGGGAAGAGCATTGTTTCTGTCCGGCATCACCTCTTTCTTCTTACTTTGAAAGAGAAAAGCATTCATGTGAATGTAGAAGACTGGAAAGAAAGTGTTTGGCCAACAGTTATCTTGTGCAGGAAGGACACTGTCACACATAACGACGCACCAGCAATACCGATAAAAGATACCCCAGTGGGAGTGCAACGACGTAGAAATGACCCAGAGCAGTATGTAATGATCAACGATCTCACAACAGGGGCCAGATCGTTGGTACGTGTCACACATCGTTAGCGGGATCGTTATTACGTCACAAAATCTGTGACGTTACAACGATCTCGTTAAAGATCTCGTTATGTGTGACAGGCCCTTTAAACTAGACGGCATATTTGCCAACGTATAATTGCTTCATTCGTTGCTCCCTACAGCAGGGACGGGGAACCATTTTTCTGCTGATGGCCATTTGGAAATTTCTACAATCCTTCGAGGGCCGTACAAAATTATCAGCTTGAAAATTACCCGCTATATTTGGTTAAACAATCAACTCACCAATACTGTGGTGGCTGGAGCGGCTTCTCTATGGCATGGGTGTGATATTGGTCATTATAACAAAAGAGGACAACGGAGAGAAGGTGTGCGTTTAACAGGTTTATATTATTTTTACTCGCAGTGCCCAATATAAAACAGGAAGGTGGCACACATTTTCTGACGAGGGCCATTTTGAAATTTCTACAATCCTTTGGGGGCCGTATAAAACCATCAGCTTGAAAATTACCCGCTATATTTGGTTAAATAATCAACTCACCCCCACGGTGGTGGCTGGAGCTGCCTCTCTATGGCGTGGGCGATATTGGTCTTGTTGCTTCTCAACTCCTTTTCCAGGTTTGCTAGAGTCAAAGACATCACAGGAGAGGCTAGGGGCATATACCTCACTGGGGAGGCCGAGGCTGGGGCATGGAGATCACTGGAGAGCTGGATTTAAAGCGTAGGCAGTCTGCAAAACACGTCTGCCAACTTGAGCACTGCAGTCCCCAGGAATCTGCCCAGGGGCCGCAAAAAAGTAATCGATGGCCGAATTCGGCCCTGGGACCTGAGGTTCCCACCCCTGCCCTATAGGAAAGAAATGTTACTAACAATCTAAGGGAAATCGAAGAACTTCTTTAACTATAAGGGAACATTCCAAACACTTATGGCCATTTTACTTCAATTTGTGGGTAGATCTCTTTCTCTAAAGCTTGTGCACCTGGTGTGGAGACATGAGGGTCAGTGAGTGCTCTCGTTCGCTGGCCTGGCTGTCTTTAGAAAAATCGCATGTGGCTGGGGATTATCCCAATGAACACCCATACTCTTTTCCCGTGGGCAGAACACTACTCAAACAACACAGGGTGAGGGTACAACACTCTAGTAAGACTTTATTGGATCATCAACAGGCAAAGGCATTTAGTACATTCACAGCAGGGACATAGGATGGTGCATGTGACAGTGGCTCACCCTTCCGCTGGCTCACCAGGGGTTAGAACCTCGGCAACTTCGCTGTGTCCAGGACCAAGGAACCCAGCCAGTAGTACTCTGCTTTTGGCAGGCAACCACTAAGAGGAGATAGTGGCAAGCTTAGGAAACTGATAAACTACAGTGAAGTATGTGGCCAGCTGACCGAAGTGTCCCAACCTGGGTTCTCCAAACAATTTTGTGGTCTCAGTGTTGGGTACTGGAGCAGTTCTATAATCAACCAGCTGGATCAACGGACCCTAGACTGACATCCTGAAAAATACCAGGTGATAGGAACATGTCTCTTTTTTTTATCCCTCAGCTCCCGTTTCAGGGCTTTGTGTCCCACAGGATTAGAGGAAGATATTCATAGCTGTTTCCTCATTGTTCCAAATCAGGTTAATTTTTTAAATTGAATTTAGAAAAAGAAAAATTATTTATCATATAAAGCAAGAAAATCCACGAAACATAGATCAAGAGACTAAACATACATCAATACTCCGGTATCAACGTATTAGAAAAGTCATAACCTCATTCTCACCATACAACATTACATTGGTATAAATGATCAGCCATAAAATACAATAACATTTGTTACTACTTGAATGCATTTTCTGTCCCTCATTGTTCGCCCGTTCAATTATCCTCCAGACGACACAGACTAGTACACCGCAGGGGGCTGATGCAATCCTCCATCAGCAGGCATTCTACAAGTTGGCATACAAAAAGGCAACGGACATTCCCAAATGAAACATCTTAACAAACGAACAATACGTCTGGTAGAAATGTGACCCCCACTCAAGTGGCCAGATATTCCTTATTGACGCTGAGTTGTCACACCTGGCATTGCAGCATGCACAAGCTATGTAAAATAGCAAATAATGTCCCTAATACGGCTCTGTAGGCAGTGCTAATGTATGGTTTTCCTGCACAACTTTATATTAAAACACCTGTGTGCCTCCATATAGTTCAGCAGCACAAGAAAATTCAATATGGACTCCTATAAATTCTATAGGGTGCACACAACTGATCTGTACAAACAGGATCCAGAAAATGAAAGTGGCTGCCTGACATGACAGCTGCCCGACCAGACGTTGGTTGAGAGCAGCAGTGATTATTATTTCAGTTTTTCTCCTGTAATGATCTGTCTCGAGCGGTGATTAATGGCACATGGCAGGTATTATGAAGACATCCCACCCCCATAGCAGCACAGAGCCCCATAATCCATTCTGAAGATTAACAAGTGCTTTGGTGCTAATTTTTTTCATCTATGCAGAAAGGAGTCAAGGCTCAAGGCAATGTACAGCTGCTTGCCAATCCATTTTAATAACGTCTGCCTTGTTATTAATTGAAGCACACTGAGACTTGTTTTAGCACATACTGGAAGTTGCTAAAAGCAATTTTAATAAAAGAAAAAAAAAAGAAGAAAAAAATATAACACCAGACATTTTTAATAATGTTTTGTAAAGTATGAAATTAAAAAGTAAAATTGAGGAATGAAGAGTTGATGATGTAATTGTCTCCAAATCGTACATGGCATGCCGAAGAGTATTTCTGTGATGCAAAAATGTGATAGGTGAAAGCCATAGAAAATTCTAGCACAATTTTGCAGCAAAATCTTGATATTGCACAGGGGCCGACATACAATTGGCACAGATTTATGATCCCCTGTACAAAAAATAGATGGGACATGTTGAAATTCAACATGCTCAATCTTTCTTTCAGCCAACATAGGCCAAACAGGAGAGAGTCAAGACCAGCGGTGTAGCAAGAATGTAGGGGCTTCAGAGTAAACTTTGCGCCAAGTCCCACTCCATCAGGTCCCCTACACTCAAAAATAATACTATACCCCCAACCTGTTAAAATAACGTCAGTACATACCTTCTCTCCCAGTGGGCCTGGTGGGCCAGGATAACCTCTTGGGCCCTATAAAGAAAATAAAACACAATATAAACCCAATGCCAGTGTGCAGTATATAATATGCATCTAGTAAGGCTGCTTTCACATCTGCGATTATTGTAATTCCCGGCAGATCCGGCAGGTGTCGCCGCATCTGCCGGATATACCACGTAACAGCCGACTTGTGGCACCGATCCGGCAAGCCCCATTCATCCTCTATGGGGCTTGCGTTCAGGCGCGGCAAGTGTGGTATTGCCAAACCCGGCAGATCCGCCACTTGAGACTGCGCAAAAAAACAGTTTTTTTTTGTGGTGCCACAAGTGCAGGATTTGGCAATACTGCACTTGCCGCACCTGAACGCAAGCCCCATAGAGGATGAATGGGGCTTGCCGGATCGGTGCCGAAAGTCGGCCGTTAAGTGGTAGATCCGGCAGATGCGGCGACACCTGCCGGATCTGCAGGGAATTACAATAACCGCAGATGTGAAAATGGGTCTAACATTTTAACATTCTAACATGGGTCTATTATTTTTGCAAAAAGGAAAAAACGTGCTCTTAAAGGGGATATCCGGGAAAAAGAACAAAAATTGTGCCTAAGCACTAACAGGCAGAAAGCTGCCACCTACCTGCCTGTTGTGCCTGGCACCGTTTACCGCCATCATAGAGGGGTCTTAGACTACCTCTGTCAGCTCCTCCAATCAGGTAGCAAGGAGCCAGCTGTCAATCGGGATGATGTCGGCTGCCCCTTCCACAGAGCAGAGCAGAAGAGAAGCGGCTGCCCTGTTTACACAGCCATGTTATTCCCGGAAAGAGAGGTCTGTTACCGCTCTGTGGCAGTGGTGAATGGTGCCAGGCACAACAGAAAGATAGGTGGCAGCTAC